>PVJA010001981.1:0-114604 GCA_004027025.1 Myocastor coypus | reverse complement strand
TGCTTTGGACATCAGAAAGTTACTTACCTTCTCTGTACCTCAGCTTGCTTACTTACTAAATAGGTATAAGATCATTTATGGTAGGTACATGGTAGTATTCATATATACTTGAATAATTTAATGTATTTTATATACTTTTATTACTTTAATAACAAATAACAATGAGATAGTTTCAAAACACATTAGTAGGACAGCCATAATAATTAATACAATGCATATTATTGTCTTCATAGTAGTTGTTCAGAGTATAAGATGCACTCATGATAACTTTTCTAAACACTACTGTACAAATATTTCTTTTCATTGAGCCAAGAGAAAGTACTTGTACGCATAGTGAATTAGACAGTTTAATGTATTTATCCAAATCAAAATTTGCTCTAGACTTCATGACTACAAAGAACAACAAAGCTGCAATGTAAGGAGCCCTAGGACAAACATATACAGGAAGCACTTAGAGGAAATGTGTTGTCCATCATTTATCCAGTAATTTCAAGGAGTCTGCTTTAAAGGTAAATATTTTCAAAAATAAGATAATTCCTAACAGGTGAAAACTCACAGTGGCAGATTACTACCATGTGCCTGTCACATACAGCCTTTACTACTCCAGCATTCATGCTGAAGGCAGGCAACATACTAATATAGATACGAGACAATGTCAGTGCTAAATGTAGTGAAAACATAATTAAGCAGCTCATTCCTAAGAATAGTTTTGTGGTTAACTAGGTCATTTCTTGCCTGAATACTTCTGTAAGGTTAACAAATTGTTTTTGTTTTGTTTTTGTTACTTCACATAGAATACAACACATCCATGAGTAGATAGGGTTGAAATTAGACATATGATGAATGCGCAAAATTTAGAAAGTGAAAAACCTCTGTATTTCTGGCTTTTAAATCATGAACTTATGACTAACCTGTCCATGCTCTCACAGGTGACTGAACAGGCGACACTGGTGAAGAGGAAAGATTCAAACCAACAAGTTTTTGTTGCTCTAGCAACTGTAATAGTTTTCCACGAGCCTCCATACTCTGTCGATTCAACTCTGCAATTCGTTCCTCCATGCTGCTTGGGGTTATGGACTGTGCAACTGGAAAAGTCTTTGGAGGGGAAAAGGGTGTAAATTCAATATAGGAAAAACACTACTCAGTTTTGCCTTCTCTACTAGGTGCCAGCAAATTCAGTCAAACCCCTTATTATAAACAAATGCAAACAGTGTGCAAACAACAGAGCTTACAGTTCTTTAATTAATGAATCAGGGCTAAAACAAAGGGACACTGGTTCTTCTGCTGTCACCCCACCTCGTGGTGCCATTCAGGGAGCACACATCAAATATTGCATTGCTTAGCACTTGTGGACCTGTACAAAAGAGCCCAGGGCAAGGAGATGATGTCTATGAGCTAAATGCCACGCACCTACTGATGACAGATCTGAGGTTGAACAGATTTTAGAAAGAGGGATCTGCTGTATTTGAAACAGATGTTTCCATAGTTACAATATGGAGTATGACTATGAATCTGCTGAGTTACTTGGCAAAGATTCTGAGAACCCTGTCACCCTTCTGCTTATGTTACAGCCTTTCCAGGCCACATTTAGCCCAAGATAATCTTGTTCAAAAACAGCTGCAACTGGAGAGGAATATAGGACATAAGCAAAACACAGCTCCCCTAGAAACATAAGTTTAATTTGAAAAATTCCCCCAAAATCATACTTGTGGCATTCCCAATAATTTCACTGAGTTAAAGATGTCCCATTGAGGCCTGCTGTGTCAACCCACCCCCTGGGAGCACTGAAATGGCAAATTGAGACTGGGCGTGGTGACACACACCTGTAATCCCAGCTCTTGGGAGGCTGTAAACAGGCAGATCACTAAGAGTCCCATCTAGTAGTGATACCCTGAACACCCTGTAGACTCTTCCCTAAAATACAATATACATATTTTAAAAGGATAAGCAAAACATTATGAATTAAAGATCATTCTATATTTTCAATGAAAATGAGATGGTGAGGACAGAAACATTAGATTATCCTTTCTGGATGGATATATATATACTAATTAGAAAAAGACATAAACAACACTTAACTGTGTTTTCTTTTTTCTAATCTAAGAGTTGCTGCTTCAAACAATCTTTGCAACTGCAAACATAACTGTCTCTATGACTCAAAACTGTGAAGGTTCTTATTTACAGCTATACTGACAGCTGCTGCCCAATCTTCCTGGCTCCTCCCTGTCAGACCCTCTAACTACCGTTCTATGACTCCATAGCATACTTTGTTCCCTGTGAGCCAGTGCTAACAGATGGCTCCCCCCCACACCCCGCCCCTGCGCTCCCCAGAGAAACCCTAATTCATTATCTTGGCAGCTCTAAGGGCACAGCCACCACAAGTGTGGGTAATCCAAGGTGAGGCCAGCAGCTCCTTTCCACACTAACCACACTGTCCTCCTCTGTCAGAATCCTCACAAGAACACCCCCCACCCCCACCACCCCCATCCCCACCCCGGCCTAAGAAGAATGCAAAAGAAAGCACCACCTATTCGGAATCTGGAATCCCTTTTCTCTTAACAATGAAATGAAGGTTTAAGTTACCAGGTAAGCCCACAATGTTTACTTAACTTATAAAATCTATGTACTGTAATACACAGATTGTTGCTATTTAAAATGTGGCCCTCAGTAACATAGGCATCATTTGGAAACTTATTAAAAATGCACAGGTCCTACCCAAGACTTAAAAGCATGTTTTAGAGCAAGATCTTCATATGGTTCATATTACTTTAAAGTCTGACTTTAATGATCCTTTCTGAAGGAAGTGTATTTTCCATAGGAAAATACATTCTGTGTTCTAAAAATTAACTGTTCATGAGTTAAGGGACAGCTGTTCTGTATGATACACTTTAAGAGGAGAAATATTTTCAACTAAAGTGCAGTTTATTTAAAACTTCATTCCTAACTCAAGCTTAGCTTTACCACACACATTATTTTAGTTCTGTTTTCCTCACACATATTTTTTTCTTTCATGTTGTCTTATTGCATATGCAATATAAACTAATAAATAACTTTTACCTATCTTGGTAATGAAGACATACCAAAGCATAAGTGGCAGCCTCAAAGCTATCACTTCTGTAAAGATATCTCTTTAGACGCCCTTAAATTCCTGTATGTCCCTAGTTGGTCCTTAATTGGTACTCACGGCAGTCGTGTCACCAGCAGTCTCCTGTTTGTTCAGCCCATCCCCTGACTCTCCTCCTGGCCCATGAATATTACTCAGTTGTGCCTTCATGGCTGAATTCTGCAGCGTTAGCTCAGCAATCCGGGCCATTATGTCCTTTCTTTGCATTGGTGCCTCAACAGTTCGAGGCTGTTGCCCATCTCCCAGTTCCAAGAGCTCTTCTGAGAATGCAGGATGTTTCAACTGTTGAACACTGGGATGGGAATTGCAGAGGGGTTGTGAGAAGTTAACAAAAGATGTCTGAGTTTTATTCTCCGGATCCTCTCCCATGTGAGAGACTCTCCATCTCTGGGTGAACAGTCGATTCTCTTCACTTAAATTCGGAATATCCGTATCAATAGGTAAGGTCTTCTTTTCCCAGTTTTGTTCCTTCTCAATCATTTCTACAGTGGGAACAATTTGTGGAGCAGGACGAGTTTGAATAGTCCTCCTCAATACTGCAGATTAATAAATAATAAACCCATATTATTTTTTAATAAAGTGGTATTAAATTATCTCACGAGCCCATCATGGTAGTTAAGAGAAGTAGGTCAACAGAAGGGTTAAACTTCTGAATTTGATAAAGAACCCTATGTATCTTACTCGTTTAATATTTATTTATTTTGTAGTTGGTACAGGGTCTTACTACATAGCTCAGAATCACAGTGATCCTCCTGTTTTCAGCCTTTTCAGTGCTGGGATTATAGGAGTGCACCACCATGCCCAGTCTCTATATGTACACAAGTAAGTAAAAGAAATGAAAATCAGGCCAGGTAGATAGCTGAATGGCACAAGTGCCTGCCTAGCAAGTGCAAACTCCCAAGTTCAGTCCCCAGTAGAAATGAAAATCGAACTAGAATTGAAAACATAGTTCCTGAGCCGGGTGTGGTGGCACACGCCTGTAATCCCAGCACTCGGGAGGCTGAGGCAGGAGAATCGGTGCAAGTTCGAGACCAGCCTGGGCTACAAAAGTGAGCTCAAGGCCAGCCTCAACTGCATAGCGAGACCCTGTCTCAAAAAGACAAAAAAAAAAAAAGAAAACATAGTTCCTTAATCTAGCCAGTTAATAATACTTTCCAGCCCCCTGAAGGAAAAATAAGTTACAGAACTGGGAAGCTAGAAAAGGCATTAAGGTAAAAATCTCCTTGTGCAAAAGAAGAAAACTGGAGTCGAGAAAACATCTTAGCCTATGTTTTATAGCTAGTCAGTGATGGGCAGGCCAGTACTTCTGACTGAGCCCGGAACTATTTCCACTACACCATGCTGATTGGACAGACGTTATATTTGAGTTACAAACATCAATGGAAAAAAAATATTTTAAAAAATCAATGGAAAATTAAAAAAAATTTTTTTAAATATTTTATTTACTTACTTATTTGGTACAGGGTCTTGCTACACAGCTCAGACTCCTAGTGATCCTCCTGTCTCAGCCTCCTCAGCTCCAGCTCTGGGATTAAGGTGTGCAGCACCACACCCAGTCTCAATTGCCATCTCAGCAAGCCCCAGGGGCAAGGCCAGCATGGCACCCTGGGGATCAAACCCCAGTCACTGCACCTGCCTAACCACTTAGTATTTTTTGTTTCTTTTTTTACTATTTTGTATTCTCTTTTGAAAAAAATCAGAGCTGAATATTATTTTCCAAAAAATATTTGGAGGAGAGTCTAAGTACTTTTTAACTTTTGTTCAAATTGAAGGACCCTGTGCAAATGAAAGACAAAACTTCCAGAAATGTGCATAGGCCCAATAATTTCATTTTCCAACAATGACAAGGTCTACAGAAGTTGAGAAGGCCATTCATGAGTCACGTAAGCTAAGGATTAGTAACGCAGGTTAATGTTTTTATTCAAAACTCTACATATATCTAATTGTCTTTTTGTTTGTCTAATTTTGTTATAAAATTCCCTCAATTAACTGGCCTGAAAACTTGTGATGAGAAAGTGTAGTCAGATATGACTTACAAAAATCCTTAGGCCACAGCTGTCACCTTTTCCCTACCAAACTTCCTTATTCTCTGGAGCATAATCTTCTCTTGCTTCTATTTCATACACTACAGGACAATAGGGACAAAAAGAATTTCTCTTACTCTGTAACTTAATGCTCCAGACTTTGATCCTTTGATCTGAGTTTAATATTTACGATGTTCAGCAGAACAGGTATATCATGTCTCACTTTATTTTATCAGTACAAAACACTAATATAAATCACTCTGAAAATGTACCCTACAGTTGAAAGGTTGTCGGCAATTATCAATGTCTTTTTCAATTACATTTTTCAAGTAATCCTAAATACAATATATTATAGAAATAAATATAACATCATTAGGTGAAGCCTGCTTACCATCCTGTAGAGGAGGGAATTCTGCATTGCTCTTCTGCCTTGGTGGTGTTAACAACACAGCTGGCTCAAAGACATGTGCTGGAAAACTGCTGGCCAGAAGCGTACTGTCAGGGCAGTTTGGCATTTGAGACAGTTTAACAGGTAGCTCTTCCTGTAGGAAATCAACTGCTTCTTCCCCTCTGAACATCAATGGCATGGTCATATTAGAACTTACAACAGGAGTCTCTGCAGAAGAAAAGAGGATATCTGAATACAAGGAACAAAAAGTGTGGGTACTCCAAATGGCCTGTCTTAGTCACTTTCTTCCTCAATGAGACAAAGTACTCAAAACCCACAATTTTTAAAGGAGAGGTTTATTCTGGGTCTAGCTATTGAGGTTTCCCTCCATAGTCAGTTGGCTCCAGGGCAACATGGTAGAAGGGCCTGAGGGGAAGAAAGCTGCTGACCTCATGGCAGCAAAGAGCTGAGAGCAAAGGAGGTGCTGGGGAGGCAGGCAGGGGCTCCAGGTCACATCCCTGAGACCCACCTCTTCCAATCAGGCCTCTCCTCCCCGAGTCCTGTCTGCACATATGAGGCTTTGCAGGACCATCCAAATATAGACCCTGATAGAACCACAAAGCCTTCACATTCTAGGCTATATCTTCCTTTGCCAATAAGTCATAAGTAGACTCCTTCAAAGATGGCACTGGCAAGAAGTTATTGTTGAGAAAAGAATATAAAAAAGAAAGTCACCTACAAACTCTTACTGGCACTTTACAACTGATTATTTGTTTCCTAATGGACATGATAAATAAATAAATGGAAAAAAACAGGACATATAAATACAGACCTCTGCATATAAGACATCACAAAACAAAGTTACTATAATTTCACAAGCCATGAACTGTGATAGTATAGTCTTACCTTATTATTTAATAATAGTAGGGTTTGTTATGGTTTCTGTATAGATGTCTCCCCCAAGTATTATACAGTCATGGGGTTTTTTCAGGGGTTGCTAAATCTACAGTACAAAACTGATTCATACTGCAATGCTGGGATTAAGGATGAGTGATTGCTGGATCAGTCCACTGAGTAGACTGGCAACATCCTAATCCCGGTAGACTACAAACAACACAAGACACAAAAAAGAAGCTTGCTTCTCTCTCCCCCTTCCCTCCTTCCCTCCCTCCCTCCTCTTTCCTTCCCCTCTCCCTTTCCTTCCCCTCTCCCTCCCTCACTCTTAAGCACTTACAAGTGCCTGCCACAAACTGTTGCTCTTCTTCCAGGCCACGTTGCCTTGGAGCCAGCTGATTACAGATTGAAACCTCTGCAAACTGTGAGCTAAATAAACTTTTCCTTCCTTAATTTTGGGTATCGAGTATTTTGTCCCGACAATAAGAGAAAAGTAAGTAAGACACTCTTTAACTTCAAACATCTGGTATTTTGTCTCAGGAAGAAGAAAAGTAACTTATATAGGTTTACACAAGCCAAAACTCAGTAAGATGATAAGTTAGATTCACCTATATAAATCTTTTCATCTTTTTCCACAGGCAATAAGAGTAATTAATAACAACCTTATAATATACTCACTTCTAGCTCTTTTAACCTTTGAAGAACTAAAATCTTTCTGCATAGTGAAGCTTAACTAGGACAACAGTAAAGTACTGACATACTGTTTTAAAAAATGTATTTAGTACAGGGTCTATAGAGTCTCACTACACAGATCAGACTCATAGTGATCCTTCCTGTTTTTCAGCCTCCCAAGCACTGGGATTACCATGCCCAGTCTCATTCCCCCTTTTCCTTACACTCCAGGGGTGGGGCTGGCACAGTAGGCTGGAGATAGAACTCCCTGCCCCCGGCATCTGCCTACACATGTGCTTTAATCTGCTGAGCTATCCCACTGGCCCTATCATATTTTTTGACAGAGATATTAACAGCAATATCTCACCAGAAGATGGAGCTCTAGCCACTGCATTTACTTCCTGTAAGGCAAAGTTGAGTGTGCTACTTCTTAGAATCTAGCCAAAGAAAATACACACATAGAACAGGGAACATAATCATCAAAGATTTACTTAAAAATTTAAAAAATGAAAGACCCTAAATGTCCTATTTAGCTCTTAGTTCATGAAGGGATAAAAGACAAAGAAAGTATCTCAAAACATCACCACATCTGAGCAAAAACTATAAATTTCCAAAACTCAGGTCTTAATCACCTAGATATTTAGTTCTGCTACTTTCCACCTATGGAACTGCTAAGTTATCAGTCCTCTCTAAGCTTTACTTTCCTCATATAATAATATGCATTTCATATGATAATTTTTAAGATAATGTAGGGCTAAGGAGATAGCCCAGTGGCCTAACCACCTGTCTGACAAGCATAAGGATTCGAGTTCAATCCCCAGTACCATATACCAGGCTGGCCCCAAAACCAGGCATGGTGGCACATGCCTGTAATCCCAGTGCTAGGCAGGCTGACACAGGAGGATCACTATGAGTCCAAACTGCATAGCAAAACCCTGTACCAAGTAAATAAATAAATAAATAATCTTTTAAAAAGACAATACATTTTTTAAAAAGCATTTATAAACATCAGTTGGAAAAGTAATGACAATTACAGTAGTGATGATACAGTTAGGCCTAGCCAATAATTCCATAGAAGCTCAGGGATTCAGGGTTTGGTTTGCCTGTTACTTTCAGGTATTAACAACGAATCTTTTATAACTTTCAATGTCACACACAGACCACTGTGGCACATGCATCATTGGTTCACCATCACTACTCTACAGCCATTAAATGGCTTAAGGATAGGACTATACTTACCTGGATTGCCTCCAGCTCTGCTCTCAGGGGCTCCTCTTTCTGAAGCTGAAGCCTGAATTTCTTGTCTAGCGTTACTTATCACAGGGCAGTTTTTAATGGTATGTGTGAGTGATACAAGTTGCTCATCTGTTGTGATCATGTGCTGCTGAAGTCTAGCCTGGAGAAGCAATGAAAGCGCACCATCATCATAACAAACACCAGGCCATCACAGACCGTGTACCACACAAGGGATGTGTGCGGTGATATTATTACTTTTTTTTATGTATTTGGTACAGGGTCTCACTATGCAGCTCGGTCTTACAGCAGTCCTCCTGTTTACAGCCTCACCAATGACGGGATTATGGGCATGTGCCACCACATCCGAACTCTCAGGCTCAGTGAGCTCTGGGGGCAGGGCTGGCACAGCATGCAGGACTAGGGATTAAAACCTTGTCCCTAAGCTTGCCAAAGCAGGCTCTTAGTCAGCTGAGCTATCTTGCAGGCCTTAATACCATTATTTTAAATTGTCCAAATATTCAAGACTTTCATTCACACTCTAAAACAATGCTATTCACAATTATAAATATTCTGGATGGCCCATGATAGAGAAACAGTTAATTAAATCATGGGCTATTAAGAAATATCCTCACAGGCCAAGCCAGTCCTGCCTCTGGACACACTGAGCCTGCCAATGACACCAGGCATGGTGGTACAGGCCTATAATTCCAGAGCTGGGGAGGCTGAAGATGGGGGATCACTAGAGCCCAATCTGCATACAGACTCTGCACCAAATACATGGAAAAAAGAAAAGTATCCTGATATAAAAATAAGCACCTTCTGCATAGAGCTTTCAATGTATAAACTCTTCATACAGATTATTTCAAATGACTCACAAGTTACCTTAAGAACTAGACACGTAAGGGACAGGAAACTGCCCATTTAATAAAAGGAACTGTTAAGTTATTTCTCTTGGCCTAAGGGTTTAGGAGACATTGAGGGCACTGCTCCCCAACAGACAGCAGGAATATCTAACCCAGCTCTAGCTTCAACACTTCAGCCCAGTGATTCTCTTAAAACCCAGACCAGATCAACCTTTTCTCTTCAGCAGTTCCTCATCTCATTCAGCCCAAGTCTTCAACCCATATGCAAAGCCTTATGCGATCTGCTTTACCTGACCTTGACCCTGACTGGTGCCCACTTCTACACCCCACACTCCCACACCACAATGACACTAGTTTTCCTGGTGAGTCTTCATTCATAGCTGCACTCCCACCTCAAGACCTTTGCCCCTGATTTTCTTCTGCTTAGACTGCTCTCTGCCATCTATTCTGAACACAGGGTCCCTCACCTCATCCAAGTCTTTGTTCAAATGTCGCCTCTTCAGACAGGCATGGCTCTCTGCATTTATAACCACATCCCACCCAGGTAGGCATTTCTTATGCTTTTTATTTGCTTTTTCTTCAAAGTACATACTGTCATTTAACTTACTAATACTTCTTTTAGGATTAATTAAAATGCAAGCCCAATGAGCGTCAGGATTTCTCTATTTTGTTCCCTACTATATTGCAACATCTAGAACTTTGCCAGGCCCAAGGAAAGTGTTCAGGAAAGATTTGTTAAAATGACTCAAGAGTATTTGCTTTTTTTTTTTTTTTTTCCTTGTTTCAGAACTTTTGTTTATTTATTTATTTTTATGACTGGCTCAGCCTGCCCTGAGGGCAGGGCTGGTGCAGCATGTGGTGCCCGGGATCGAACTGCAGTCCCTGCAGCCACCTAAGCTTTCCTAAGCAGGCGCTTTAGACCACTGAGCCATCCTGCTGGGCCCTGACTCAGAATATTTGAAACATGCTTATCTTCCAAGAACTGAAATCAAGTTTGTGCAAAAATATGTACATGAATGTTTCTGGCTTCAGTATTTAGAATAGTCAAAAAGTGGAAATTATCCAAATTTTCATCAATTGAAGAATGGATAAGTAAATGTAGAATATCCATAAAATGGAGTATTTCTGGGTGATGTAAAAGAATGAAATATATGAGTGAGCCTTAAAACCATGGTGAATGAAAGAAGTCAGACAAAGAGACCACATATTGTATCATTCCATTTCTGTGAAATGTCTAAACAAGGCAAATGCATAAAGACAAAAAGTAGATTAGCAATTGCCAGGAACTATGGAGAGGGAGTGATTCCTTATAGGCATGGGATTTCTCTCTGGAACAGTGAAAATATTATGGATTGAGAACACAAGATTAATCTTCTGACTAAACTATAAAATATAGAATTACACACTTCAAAAAGCTGGAGTGGAATGTAGACTATAAAAAAACTTTTAGATAATATATCTTTCATGTCTGCTGACACAAACAAATTTACCTGTTATTTGCATCATTTATGCTGATAAATGTAAGTAATAATAACCACCAATGAGAACAAAAGATCAATAAGATAGTCTCTATACTCAAGCTGCACAAAGTCTCAGTGATAAGTACACACGTAAGTGCGACATCATAATGTGATAAAGGTAAAACTGCAATATCCAAAGAGCACCATGGGTCAGAGATACAGATCAGTGGCACAGGGCCTGCCAGACAATGCAAGGTCCTGAGTTCAATACCGAAAACAAAAAAACTAAACACAGGGCATCAAAGGCATACAACGCAAGAGAGCTCAATGCAGTGCATAAGGATAAGGTTTTCTAAAAATCGTACCGCAAAATTTAAGAAAAAGTGCAATTAGTCAAGTGGCAAATCAAATGTAAAAGAGATACAATTATAAATAGCCTCTGCTGTGACTGTAGGAGAGCTCCTGAAAGATTATCTTATTTTAAAATTAAGAATAGCATGTTTCTTAAGGGCAGAATACTTATTCTGCATACTATTTGTAGTCTATGCTTCTATAATATAATAAATATTAAGGAACATCTAGCACTGATGGGGCTGGGGAGATAGCTCAGTAGAATAAGTGCCTGCCCTGCAAGCGCAAGGTCCTGAGTTCAATCCCCAGTGCCAAATAAATAAGCAAATTGTACTTCGGTACCTAGCACTGACAGCAATGTGTGATAAGTAACTACATCAGCACAGCGAAACCAAAGGAAACTCTAAAGAGATCACATAAAAGCATAAAGATGTCATATACTATAATAAATAGGAAAGTCTGGGATTGCCTCCAAGTACCTGTATGGTACTATTTTCTTCTCTAAGAAGAATAATTTCAGCTGTCAGAGCATCAATGAGCTCTCGATGATCACCTAATGTTTGTTGCAGTTGTTGCCTTGTCTCTACTTCTTTACGTAGTTGAACTTCACTCTAAAAAAAAAATTAAAAACTTCCACCAATAACAGAACATATTGAAAACTAAAAGATTCTGCTCAAAGTTGTCAAAATTACAAAGATATATGACAGTAATGAAAATTTTAAATTTTTTATTGGTCTGTAGCTGAAACATAACAACACTTAATAATTACATTCATTTTGGAGAACTGGCACATATACATATATATTAAAAATAAGGAGTTGCATTTTTTTTTTTTATTTTAGGGAAGGCTATACAGGGTGTTCAGGGTCTCGCTACTAGACTGGACTCAGAGTAATCCGCCTGTTTACAGCTTCCCAAGAACTGGGATTACAGGCACAATGCCACCATACTCAGTCTCAATTGCCATCTCAGTGTGCCCTGAGGGCAGGGCCAGCACAGCAGGCCCCAGGGATCAAACCCCTGGCCCCTGTACTTGCTTGCAGGCACTTTAATCCACTGAGCTATTTGGCCAGCCCTGCATGTTATTTTGGAACAGGGGCCATGCTAATGTTTCCTGTATCATTCTGATTTTAGTATATGAGCCACCAAAACAAGCATAAGAATTTAAAATTTTTGTTAATTATATTCTTAGGACTTATAGTGATCCTCTTGTCTGAGCCTCTCCAGTGCTAGGATTACAGGCATGCACCACCATGGTACTGGTGCAGTCCAGGAAGGTTTCCAAGCCTGGCACAGCATGGGGTACTAGGGATCGAACTCTGGACCTTACATTTTGCAGGCAGGCACCTATGCCACTGAACTATCTCCCCAGCCCAAGATTATATTTTTTGAATAAAATGTGCTGCATTATCTCTTCCCTTCTTTGAATAAGCAAAACAGCATATAAATAACTTTATTTTTAATGTAAGAAAGTGAAAGGATACACTTTTATTTTTTTTCTTGTAGTGCTGGGGATTAAACTCCAGGCTTTCCCATACAGTAAACTACACCCCTAGCCATTTTTCAAAAAATTTAGTTGAAGGACCAAAGATTTATATGATTTGAAAAGAAACCAGAGTGCTTATTTTTTTATTTTGAGACAGGTTTTGCTAAGACACTAAGTTGCCCAGGCTGGGCTTGAACCTGCCATCCTCCTGTCTCAGCCTCCCAGAATGCTGCTATTATAGGTATACACTATCATCCTTAGCAATATTAACATGTTGTTTGAATATAAAGACCATCTCTAAAAGGCTGTCCTGGCAACAGGCAATGACAGCTATGAGGAAGCAAAAAGGTTAGATGGAAATTGGGAGTAAAAATCAGATGCTTCATTTATACCCTCCTGTATCTTCAAATTTTATACATGTGCTATATCACCAATTCAAAACTTTGTAAAGTAAGTAACCAGGTAAACCTGTAACTAATACTATCTAAGACTCTCAGGCACCCATCTGAAGACTGCTGACTTACAGGTAGAAGAATGTGAAGGGTTTAGTGAGTATGTTAGGACAATAAATCCTTCATTAAACAGTGATTTTAAGGCAGGCACAGGGCAGAGACATCTGCAATCCTAGCACAATGGGAGGGTGAGGTAGGAGAAAGGTAAATTCCAGCCTGGGCAATTCAACAACCAAGTGAGAGTTTACCTCAAAATAAAATGGACTGGAGATGTAGATCAATGTAAAAAAACACTGGGTTCAATCCTCTGTACCAAAAATGAATGAATGAAAGAAAGAAA
Source organism: Myocastor coypus (assembly GCA_004027025.1). Taxonomy (NCBI): domain Eukaryota; kingdom Metazoa; phylum Chordata; class Mammalia; order Rodentia; family Myocastoridae; genus Myocastor; species Myocastor coypus. The sequence goes on along the minus strand of PVJA010001981.1, from coordinate 101,314 downwards.
GAAAGAAAGAAAGAAAGAAAGAAAGAAAGAAAGAAAGAAAGAAAAGGGAGTTTTAGGAAAACATTTCCACAGAAACTGAAACATCTGCATCTAAATTAGAGTAGTTAATTTTTTTTTTTTTTTTAAATAAACTGTACACACTTACCTCTTTAAGGTACCGAACCAGGCGACAGAGAGAGCTCACAAGGGACAATGTGAAGCCTGTGAGACCCTGGCCACCCTGCAGTTCTGTCACCTTGCGCCCTGTGCACTGCTCGTATTCTGCCATTTCCTGCTCCACCTCATGGATCATGTGCTTGAGGATATCCAGGCTGGAAGTATTGCTGCTGTGCAGGTCTGCAGAGCCTGTGCTCCCTGAAAGCGCAGTTTTCTTTTGCTTGGAAGGAGCATGCAAATCTGGTCGTCTCCTCACTGAGAATAAAAAGTCAAACTATTTTAAGATCAAAAAATTAAAACTATAAAGTGACTAGAGAAATTTTCTGACTATTGTTCACAATCTACTAAAAGTTTCTATGGAAATTATTACTGTTTTATCATTAAAAACATACACAGTTTAAACAAATCTTACATTTGCTATAATAAATATTCTAGAACCATCTTTCCAAACTTAAGTGGAATAGGATTTCTTAGCTATCCTTCAAAAGCTCTTATTAGAGCCAACTGGGTGCATATAAAGGAAAGAACATCTTTTACTAAGTGGTGAAGGTAGCTGGATCAAGTTACATGTTTAATAGTTCATCTTTGTAAATTAAGGAACTGAACCTTTATTTAGCAGTTGTTTTTGCTTCCTTGCGTTCAGTACTTGTCCCACAATATAGCTGGAGTCTAGAGTTCCAGTAGATGGTTCAGGTTGAAGTCGGCTTTGGATTCTTTTGACAGCATCAGTAGCATTCAGAGCAGCTAAGTAAGAAAACATTGCAAAAAGTATCCCAAGTAAACAAGCTTGCTTTATTTCAAGTGATGAATCCATTAGTATTTTACTCAATTAAGCCACCTAAGGGAGTTAAAAGCTACACTTCTTGAGGAAGTATTATTGTGTCCACAAAGAATGAAATAAACCTGGCTGCCAGATATAATGTAGAAGGAAATAAACCTCTTTGTTCCTCTGAGGCAAGGGCAGAAGATGGAGTTCCAGGAGGGGTTGCTGGTTCTGACTGTGTTACCAGCTTCTGCTGAATATCAGTCCACAGTTGATTAATTAACTCAGAATTTTCTTCCTTTAGTTGGCGGAGAAATCTGTAAACAACAGGATGATATGCCATATTAGAAATGACAGGTGCTTCATTGTACAAATGTCTACTAGTTTGATTTGAAGGAAATGTTAGTAAGTCACAAATAAAAATATTTATTTGTGCCCACTTTGGTCCCTAATTTGGAGGATTTGCCCTTCTGCAGCTCTGTAGTACTGTTCTACCTTCTCCTTTCTTTCTATAGATGTATAATGGTGTTTTAATTTGTCTTACCAAAGAACTTGTGCAAAAAGCAGTCACTGCTTACACAGAGGTAAATTTATTCAAGCAGACTGTGCGTGAGTATAAAAATACAAGCAAAAATAAATAAATAAATAAAACAAATATAGGAAGTGAAAAATGCATAGGAGTTTTTTGCACTATTCTTCCAGTTCATTGTTCCTATAGCCATATAAAAAATGAATATAAATAAACCCAATTAATTAAGAGAAGAGATGCAATACAAACACATTTAAAATAGACTTGCAAAAAAAAGCAATGACTGTAGATATTCATGACATATACACACCTGTCTGTGTTCATATTAGACTGAGGGTTTAGAGAGTTATCCAATTCATTCCCACTTTCTTCAGATTGGCTATTAACAGTTCCTTCTTCTCCTTCATCATCTACTTCATTAAGAGCCTAGCACAACACAAGGAAATCAATAATACAAAGTTTATACACACAATCATCCTTACTCTCTGTAGTAATCAAGAGACTTCCCAAGGTCAATGCCTTCATATGGGCTCTGGAACCCAAAGCCTCTCACTTCCACGCACCCCATCAATTGACCTTTCTCTCTGTCTCTCTGGCCTCCTCTCCCCGTCTCTATCCTTTTCATTCTCTATCCCTAGAATTCCCTCTACTTCACAAATTTAAATGTGAGCAAGTTGTTCCCATCTTGCACTGACCTTATATCCATGCTTGAGCTATTCCTAAACTTCCTAAAGTTCTTCAACAAGTTGCTCCCACTTCTCAGTCATCACTCATGCTTTATAATTGTGCTTCTGCCCTATCACTACACTCTTCAAGGTCAGTGTCAACACACTCTGTTTTTACCTTTCTTTACTATTCTGACCTATTGGATCTTAATGACCACTAATTTTGTTCGTTTAAAATCTTCTTGATGCACTACTTACCCTTTAACTTCCATGACACTATTATTTTCTTGAATTTTTTTTCTTTCTGTCTGTTTCTTCTCCTGTATTGGATTTCTCTTTTCTTTCTTTCCTTCCTTCCTTCCTTTCTTTCTTTCTTTCTTTCTTTCTTTCTTTCTTTCTTTCTTTCTTTCTTTCTTTCTTTTTTTTCCAGTACCAGGGATTAAATTCAGGACCCTGCACTTGCCAGCCAAGTACTTATTCTACTGAGCTATCTCCCTGGCCCTCTCTTTTCTTTTTTATCATTTCTTTTTTTTCTTCAGATATACATGCTCAGTTGGCAGTTCAGCCTGGCCTTAATGTTACTCTGTAGTCTAGGCTGGCCTCAAACTCACAACAATCTTCCTCCATCAGCCTCCCTAGTCTGGGATTACAGGTATACACTACCACATCTAGCTGCTGGCTTTCTTTTTCTACTTTTCCCTTATATCCAATGGGATTCAAGAACCTCCCTTTGGAGCTTTTCTGTTCTCAGCTGATTTACTTTTTTAATGATTTTTAACTAAATCCAAAAATGTACTTTTAAGTCAAATGCTATTAATTTCCAAATCTTTATCATTGCTCAGCTCTCTTAAGTTCAACATATACATTTAGATTCAACTGCCTAAAAGATATCACTTCCTGATATGTCCAAAACTAGACATCTTCATAAGCCTTTCCCATATATTCTTCAGAAACTTCTTTAGCCTACATTGCCTGAGACTATGAACACTGCCATTGACTCAAATGCTCAAACCAACAAACTAGGAGTTTCTTTTTCACCTATCACACCTAAGCAGCCATCCAGTCCTGTTAATTCTAGCCCCATTTTAGTTTCTCTCAAATGTATGCCTCGTCTCTAGTTTTTCACTATTTGTGCTGCTTTAGGTCAGGCCTTTACCACATCTCATTGAGATTCTAATCCATGTCTTCTTTTTTTTTTTTAATTTTTTTTTTTCTTGTTTCAGAACTTTCATTTGTTTATTTATTTATTTATTTTTATGGCCGGCTCAGCCTGTCCTGAGGGCAGGGCTGGCACAGAATGTGGTGCCGGGGATTGAACCGCAGTCCCTGCAGCCGCCTAAGCTTTCTTAAGTAGGTGCTTTAGACCAATGAGCCATCCTGCCAGGCCCCTCTAATCCATGTCTTCTAACTAGACATGTGGTTTAAGTATAGATTGCATCTTCTAAAATTCATGTTGAGATTAATCCCCATTATGAGAGCTTAGTAAATAAGACCATATAGGAAGTAATTAAGCCTCTGCCCTCATGAGTGGATTAACCCATTATTGGACTGATTGATTAATGAATTATGTCACAAACATTCTGCTACTAAATGCCAGTTTGGCTTCATCTCATACCATGATTCCCCTGTCTTCTCTGCACTTCCTAACAAGACCATCAACAGATGATGACCCTCAACCTTAGACCAGAAACATGAACCAAACTAAACCTTTTTTCTTCATAATGAACCCAGCTTATATTGTACCATTAGCAAAAGAGAACAGACAAAGACATAAGCTCTCCTTCTACTCTTGTCTCTCTCCAGCTCATCTTCTACCCTACAGTTACTCTCACATAACTCCATTCACTTAAAATCCTTCCCTGAATTCTTACCTTTCTGGGTCCTCCAGCTTGAGGACCTAGCCTTCTCCAGAACCTCAGCTCTGGCCATTTTGGCATGCCAATGACAGAGGCACACCAACTGTTGCTGAGATATGCTACACATTTATTTCCAATTCCAAATGGCACAAAGTATGATTGCCAAATAAATAGGATATGTGACATGGTTTGAGGTTTTGCATGGTGAACAATATAATACAGGACACATTTTATAATGACTCACCCAAAGACTCATATACAAAGACTGTAGGAAATCTGTCCATACACTACATACCAAAGAATCCAGCTGAAGGCCTAGATCCCATAATAGTGTCCTGCAAGAGTCCAGCTGAGACCTAGAACTCATAACAATGCCTCCTACAAGTCCAACTGGAGACCTAGAGCTCAAGACAATGTCTCATGCAAACCTGTTTCATGGATCTATGCTTGGAAGGCCCACTCCAGGCATCTGCACTAGCAAGGCCCTAAGGTCAATGATGAAAGTCTATGCCAGTAGGATGAAGGATCTGTGTTAGCAAGGCTGAGGAATCTGAACTGGAGCCAGGAAGCAATGTTCAAGGTAAGAGCCAGAGCTCCCCTGAAAAGTACCATAGTCATCCTAAGCAACAGTGAGGTCCCAAGCTCTTCTGCCAACAAGGAAAGCTGAGTTTCTATCAGGAAAACCAATGTGACAAGCTTCTCCAGGAAGCTGAGCAGTACACCATTTTTTCCTCCAGAGCCAGGAAGCAATACTGAAGATGAGGGCCACAGTGCCCCAAAAGTGAACCATAACCATTTCGGCGACAATGAGATCCCAAGCTCCTCCTCCAATAAGAACAGCCAAGTTCATCAAGAAAGCCAGCATGACAAGGTCCAAGACAGCCCACAAAAACTTAGCAGCTTCCAACCATTCCAACAGCTTCTCTAAACAGCTCCTCTAACAGCTTCCCCCAGCTCTTCTTCAGTTCTGGTTCTTATGCTGCTGGCAACAATCCTCAGGTGGGCTTCCACTCTAGCTCAATTGAGCTGAGTATAACAAGTTGGCCACCAGTTAACAACCCACTAAAGCATGACACAACATAATTTAAATAAATGAAAAGCCTTCCATTGAATTGATTACAGAAATAAACTATTCTTAGATGACTGAATTTCTGACTATCTAATAAGTTTCACTAACAAACTATAAATGGTTTTGTCAAGGGTTCTAGCTAATGGATTTGGCTATTTTATGTATGTGTAACATTTTATTTGTCTTTAAGTAGAAAACAATGTAATTAATATGACTTTTATGATTCTGAACCTGAAATTCCCTAATTGAAGGGCATCCCTTCAATGAAAGTCTCCCTTATTTGTAATGGAAGGAATAACGAAATTTTGTTTAAAAGGTACTAAGTCCTACATATTTCTAAGTAACTGTCTTATTTTAGTATTAAATTTTTTGTGGTCTTTTAAAGAAATATTTACAATCTCAAAATTGTAAAGATTTAGACTAAGAGTTTCAATTAGGCTATAACTAAGTAATATTTTATTAGTGCAGTGTCATGCACAATGCTATTAATGTCCCATAAATTCCAGATTTCCTGGGTAGTTACCTTTTAAATACATTAATACATTTACTGACCAATATTTAACAAAGGGTTATATTTCTGGCATTAGGCTGGGCCCTTCATATAGCCTATTTTTGCTGCTGAACCATCTAACAACTGCATCAGGCATATTCCATTCACATTTTTTTTTTTTTTTTTTTTTTTTTTTTTTTTTTTTTTTTTTTTTTTGTCTTTTTGAGACAGGGTCTTGCTATGCAGTTGAGGCTGGCCTTGAGCTCACTTTTGTAGCCTAGGCTGATCTCGAACTTGCACCAATCCCCCTGCCTCAGCCTCCTGAGTGTTGGGATTACAGGCGTAAGCCACCACGCCCGGCTTCCATTCACATTTAATAAAGGCCAAAGAAACAAAAAGAAAAGACTTTCAGCCAACTCAGAAATCTTAAGGAAATAACTCAAGATCAAACAGCCAGGATGCAGCAGGACACACATCCACCTGACTCCAGGGGTTCCCTGCTGCATAAGGATGGAGGCAGGCTCACAGAAGCACATGACCTAAATTAGAATTTCACTTCTGATGCAAACTACAGGATCCTGGACAAGCCACAGTTTTTCTGAGCCTCACTCTGTCTGCTAAATGAGGGTAACAATAGGACATACCTCTAGGTAAGCACTCCATAGCTGTCATCTGTTACTATCTAGTCTCCTGTCATGTTCAGTATAATCATTACTCCCATGAAACATAATAACTTTGTCTAAGAGCAAGTCTAGCAACCACAACTAGTGACTACCAATGGTTAAGTTTTTCAAATGTATACCACCATGTCCATATCAATGTACAATTCATTTCAGTGTAAGCACTACAGTGTGAGCACAGCATACTACCTGAGGCTCCAGGACAGACTCAAGCAGGATGGACTGTGTAACAGGGTCTTGGTTCACCATAACGGGACCGTGAGAAGAATCAGGAGCTACTGTTACATTTGGAAACCCTGCAGAAAGAAATAAGCCATGATGACGTTTCATTTAATAGACTTTACAAATTCTAGGCTGCTATAGACCTATGTCTTCACAAGAAAATCTCTAATAATAATAGCAGCAGCTTATACTGAATAGGGCTTTCACATTCACAAAACCTCATGCAGTAATACTATTTTATAGATCAAAAACTGAAACTTAAAGACTATAAGGTGCTAGCTCAGAGCTATTCTAACAAATGGTGGGCGCAAGACTTAAACTTTATACTGAAACTGCTGGTTTTTGAGAAATTAAGACAAAAAATTAAGTATATACACAGCAAAATGAATGATGTGCATCTGATGAGAGGCAGTTTCCTTTAGGGACAAAGAGAGATGGTGGACCTTTAAAAGTCTGCAGTGATAACAGCCTGCCGCAGCACATGTGCCACAGTTTCACCACCATGATATATACATATATAATATATGTATACATATATATATACAGATATATTATATATATGCTTATGAAACACTATATTTTATGCCATATTTTAGTAGATAGTAATGATTTGCCTGTCTTTAGCTGAGTAGTTTGTAATAATGAATATCCTTTGTAAAAAGCAAACAAATCATAATTCTAATGCTACAATTCTGTTTATTTATCCTGAACATCTGCAATATATGATATTATGCCTGAACAAGAATGTTAATTTCTTTTAAATACTCAATAAGAAAAAGAAGCTTTTCTCTGAATTGAATACCTGTGCGCCTGCAAGGAGCATCAACAAACAGATTTTTGGCTGCAGCCATCAAACGATCAGATTTCGCCAACACATCCTGCATCTGGTATTGATCAGAAAGAATCTAGACATGTGTTGATGACAATTATTATTCAGAAACAAGACATTTACTTTTCAAGTCATAAAAAAATACATATAAAGAAGCTGCATAAAATAATCACAAGCTGCCACCTCCCTCAAATCCTTCAGTGGCAATATCCTTAACTACCAGAAGATGGGGCTATTGCAATTGTTAATGGCGTTCAAATAACCAAAGAAACATGCATTAAATTATAGCCCATGCAAATATATCTGAATATGTAAAATATGTAACAAAAATTTTATTTAGCTTTTCTCTATGAAAAATACTTTGCTATTTTCTTTTAATTTCTACTGTTTTTAAAATAATCTACTAACTTAAGTTTCAAAACTCACTAACAAGATCAACAGCTCAAAAAAGACAAATTAGACCTTTTTTTGCTATAAACTTAAGAGATATTTCAATCACTACTGTAATTTCATAATCTATACTAGGTAATAAAACAATGCAAGATGAGTTTTAGATTTGAACAAATGGGATGCTTCTGTGTTTATGAACAAGTTGTTTTTCTATTGTGGAGAAGCAGAAACTAAAAAAATTGCCCCAACTGTGCCTCTGATCATGTGCTTTCCTTTCAGGCATCTGCATAATTCCAAATTAAGGCCAGAGACTAGAGTAAAAAGTAAATCAACTCTATTTATTACCACCAGGTGGCACTCTTACATTGAAAGGAATCAAACTTCATTGCCCAGTCTCCAAGACTTGATGCAAGACAATAAAACATCTAGTAATAAACGCTCTTACCAGGCTTTCTCTATACTAGAGAATTACATGAGACCAAAATTATGGTTTTAGGCCACAGAAAGATAAGTTGTATTCTTATTTTTCCCTTCTCTTCTACTATACGTAGCCAAGCAAATCAGCAAACTCAGCTGGTGAGAAGAGTTCTGAATTCACCCCCCCCCCCCCCAAGAAGCAAGCTTTGGAATGTCAAGGCCAAGAGTGCTGGAATTCTAGGTCCAGTCAAGGAAAAATAGGTAAAATTCCATGTTTTTCAACTTAGGTTTCCTGCTGTGACAATGGAGACACAACCACCTCCCCAAAGCGCACATAGGTATGATGGCTTTGCGGACACACTGAAAACTTCTCTGGCACTCTAGTGATGTCTGAGCATGCTACCATGGTGTAACTTACATTATCCCTGAAGTAATTCTGTACTCCCAATGCAATGTATCTTGCAAGTACATGGAATTAAGAGTTTAGGAAAGAACACAAAAGTATCAGAATCTACTAAAGCAGAAAAACCACAAAAAGCTGATTTCAGGCTTGCCAGATGGCTCAACAGATTAAAGCACCTGCTTAGGTATATGCGGAGACTGGGGTTTGATCCCTGGTGAGCTGTGCAGGCCCCCACCCCCAGGACATGTTGAAATGGTGCCTGACACTAGGCACGGTGGTGCATGCCTATAATACCAGCACTTGGGTGGTGGCTGAAAACAAGATCACTATGAATCTGATCTGTGTAGTAAGACCCTGTAGACTGTGTACTAAATACATAAAAATAAAATAAAGCTGATTTCATAACAGAGTTATGAGTTTACCATAAGAAAAAAGCACTGATCTATCAAAATAAATATTGAAGACCTCAAACAGAAGCAGACTGGGGGAATAATTCTATCAATCATATTGAAACTTGATAATAATGAGGTCTCAAGAAAAGATGCTTCCCTGCTACCTTCTGCACTCTCCTCTCAGGCTCCTTGGAACAGAAGGTTTGAGTGCTCAGATAGTAGCAATACACTGTCCTCTCTTTGCTCTTCCCAGATTTATCATTTGCCTCATAAAACTCAATTCTTTTGACAGGTAAACTGACCTCATAGGCCCATCTGTATGTTCTCCATTACTATCCCAAATGTGCTTGCAAAGTATAAACTGCAAATGGTGGTGAACAGTTTGGATTTTCAAAGGGTTAGTCAGAGTCCCTGCCAAAACATTACTGGAAACTCTTCTTTCCTCCCTTCTTTTCTCTGACCATAAAAACTGAAAGGAACTGAGAGATTACAAAGGGATTTGGGGAGCTATTACACTTTTGGAATTTGTGAACTTCTTATGAAAGCTTCCTCTCTCTTTAAGCACAGACATTTCTTATTTAGTATCACTGAACTTTTGGCAAATCAGAATTGCTTTCTGATTGAGCAATTCTTTAATAATTTACCCTATAAATATACATGGCCCCCAAAACATATTCAAGAACCTAACACCTTATTTATGGTGGCATGACAGGAGGCCATCTGTGGGTAGCACACACTGCTACTTATCTTCCTACATTCTTTGCCTTGAACAGCAGGAGCCCAAGATTTAGCCAAGTATACAGCAAGAATTCCCAACCATCTTTGCAGGGCAGAATGACCACGTAGTGACTTCATGGTCAACAGGACACACACTAAAACTTCTGGAAGGGAATGAACTATCTTCTCTACTCTGTTGCTCTGCATACAATTGAGGAAGCTGTGACAGCCACCTGTACTCAGAGACAGGAGCTGCATGAGGGCCGCAGATTCCTTTTGAAGCTACCTTGCACCTCTACACTGTTTTAGGAGACAGAAATAAATCTCTATTTTGTTCAAACCATTATGATCTGCAGTCTTTTTTTTTTTTTTTTTTTTTAAGTTCAATACTACATTCTAATGTATAGCCCAAGTATCCATCAATAAAATACTAACAAATAAATTGTGGTAAATCTATATACTATGTGGTCATTACAAAGAAAAGGTAAAACCTAGAGCTGCTACACTCACTGTTAAGTCATTTCTCTAGCATGTTCAAGGCCCTGGCTCTGATCCCAGCAACACATTAAAAAAAGAAAAAATAAACCTTTACATACTGACATGGAATAACTTTCAAGATATATTGTTAAAAGGGAACAAGTGATTTCCCCGGAGAGGTTTTCAACCCTCCACAACATTAAAATTATTCAGAAAACTGTCTAAAAATATCTACTGAATCTCTGTTTCTATTATATTTAATGCTAGAGAAATTCAGGACATGCACAGTGGCTAGAGAGGTAAAACTAAGGCCCAGAGTGCAATCCATTGCTGTGGGGCTTCCTTTTCCCAGACAGAACTGTGTCTTCAGCCCTTTCATTCAAATTGTATGAACTGTCCAAGATCACTGCGTTACTTATCTTTAAAAGAGCATTTCTTGTTCCTCTCAATCCACTATTCTTTTCCCTCTCAATCCACTATTCTTGTAAACATTTATTTGGGAGGTATAATCCTTCCTGATGATATGAGACTGAGACTTTCTTACTCTGCCAAGAACCCTATGTTCTCAAAAGACCATGACTTAAAGTTGACAGAAAAGGTCATCCAGACTGCCCAGTGCCATAAGCTTTAACACAAATAAGAAGCAATACTACAAAGCACATTTCTTCATAATAATTTCTGCTCAAATCTAAAAAGGTGATTTTGCTGTAATTTCCTTTTATTCCCCATATTGTTTATCCCTACATATTTGATTATTTAACCAACATCCTACATCTGGCAAAAAAGTTAAGCCTAAAATAAATGGATTTAAATGGATTATTACCTACTTGAAAGAACATGAAGCATTCTTTTATTTACTTAGTTTTGCTAAGTAATCTAACAGCACTGCTATTGAACCAGAGAAAAATAACTACAAGAGTTTATGTATCAAAGGGCCCATTTATGTGCCAAGGACCACATTGTACACTTCACAATATTATCCAAACACTTAAAAGACAAGACAATTCAGGCTGTGAAGTTCAATAACTTATGGTCACAAAGCTAGTAAGTTGCACAGCAAGAATTCAAGCCACTACACTAGACTCCAATCATTATTTTGCTACTTTTTTTCAAAGTCCACATCCAAACTATAATTCAAAAATACAGTGAATGCTTGAGTTTTTAAAACTTACAATGAAATACACATTGTCATTCAGCCCCTTCAAAATATTCCTTCTTGAAGACTGGGCATGGTGGCCCATGCCAATAATCCCAGCAACTGGAAGGCTGAAAACAAGAGAATCACTACAGTCCAATCTATGTAGTGAGACCCTGTAGACCCTATAGCAAATACATAAAAAACAAACAAAAAAAAAGAAGCTAAAAAATATTCTCCCTTGCTTTGAACACACTTATTGCACTGTTCTTGCCACTTTTTGAAACAGTCCTGGAAGTCCTCTTTGGTGAGCATCCTTAAGTGATATGATATTCTTGTATGCTTTTTCAGAAAGTATAAGAATAATGGGACAAGTCTACTCACAGGGAAGGGGAATATTTTGAGGAGGATTTATAGCAATGTGTCTTCTACTACAATAGTTTTTATGTAAATACATTATGTTGTTTGGTTCATTAGATTTGTTTTTGTTTCTTTGTTTTTTTGAGACAAGGTCTTAGTATGTAGTGTTGGCCAGCATTAAACTTGCTTATGAGCTGGGCGTGGTGGCTCACGCCTATAATCCCAGCACTCGGGAGGCTGAGATAGGAGGATCGGTGCAAGTTCGAGACCAGCCTGGGCTACAAAAGTGAGCTCAAGGCCAGCCTAAACTGCATAGTGAGACCCTGTCTCAAAAAGGCAAAAAAATAAAATAAAATAAAAAAATAATAAACTTGCTTATGTAATATAAGCTAGCCTCAAACTCACTACAATCCTCTTGTCTCAGCCTCCTAAATGCTGGAATTACAGGCATACACCACCACATACAGCCGTATTTCAGTTTTTGATCAGCTGTGTAGATCACTGTATGAAGATGAAATTACTAGAGTCTCTCTACAGTGAATCAAATACAAAGAAAAAGAAAATCCTATTTATCTCTTTTCTCAGATTTTTAATTCATATTAGCATTACCTCCTTCATGATAGATAATCTAGTTTTCTCTAGATTCCAAGTTTCTGGTTTCTGTTTTCTGCATTTTCTTCTGAGAGCTTTTTCTTGGAGTTCCCAGTGTACTAATGCCCTATTCTTTGATTTGTGAATTTCATGACGACGTACCTACATAGAAGGAAAAAAAATAAAGTATTTTCAGTAACAAAGAAGTTGACTAACCAAAGCTGTAGCTCAGTAGCATAAGCACCTGCCTGGCAATTTTAAGGTCTTGAGTTTGATTCCCAGCACCAAGGGAAAAAAAAAAGGAATTTTCCTATACAGATGGTAGGACCACCTAGTCATCCAATTTATCACCGCTAATTTTGGGGTTCAATATATACATGCTTATATATATTTATAGCCAAATTTTTCATAGTCTTATAAATTTCCAAAAGTAATCTTAAAGAAAAAGGAAGCATCTAGAACTAGTATATCTAGCTAAAAGATATACTGAAAACAATATAATTTCAATTTCTTTTTCTCCAACACTATCCAATAAACTAGTGTTTTTCAAACCATGGGCTAGTTCTCATTTAATGGGTGGTAAAAGTCAATTTGTGGGTCAAAATTGATATTTTTCTTTCACACACACACACACACACACACACACACACACAGCCCGAGCATAATGTAAAAGGCACAAGCCCACTAAGTCATCTTTGATGAAGGCACATCATTTTCATCACTTCACTACCAAGAATTAATGTACAGCTCTGTCACAATTTCAGGTGGAAGTGATGCACAGAAGTGACAGAAATGCAAGAGAAGTGGAGTTCCTGGAACAAAGAGAAGTGAACTACAGGTCTTAAGGAAGCAGCCAGGTATGGTGGCACATGCCTGAAATCCTAAGTGAGTGGAAGACTGAGGCAGGAACATCACTGTTTTAGCTCATCCCAAGAAACTTAGAAAAACTAGCTTAAAAAATCTTTATAAAGGGGACTGTGGATGCTGCTCAGGTTCTGTATTCAATCCCTAGCACCAGAGAGAGGAAAACATGATTTACAAAGGAAGAATGCACTGGGGTAGTTAAGGAAAAAAAAGCAGATATCTGACTTTATAGGTAAGTACTTTAGTATTCACAACTCAGTATAAATAAAACTCAATCTGATAATTACCAAATTTTTACAATGTAAATAAGAAATTAGTCCATTAGCCGATTGAACACTGAACACTATGCAAGGATACTGAGTTACATAAAATGAACAAAATGACATTTTTAAAAAATAAATAGAGAGCCAGGTGTGGTGGCACACGCCTGTAATCCCAGCACTTGGAAGGCTGAGGGAGGAGAATCAATGTGAGTTCAAGATCAGCCTGGGCCACAAAAGTGAGTTCAAGGCCAGCCTGAACTGCATAGTGAGACCCTGTCTCAAAAAGACAAAAAGAAAGAAAGAAAAAAATAGAAAAAATCTGAGCAGGGTGTGGTGGCATGCACCTATAATCCCAACATTTGGAAGGCTGAGGCAGGAGGATCCCCGCAGGGTAAAGGCCAGCCTCAGCTACATAAGGTGAGCCGAGATACATAATGAGTGCAAGGCCAGGCTGAACTGTTTCAAAACAAGAAAGAGAGGGAGAGATGGAGAGAGGGAGGGAGGGAGGGAAGGAGGGAGAGAGAGAGGGAGGGAGGGAGGGAGAGAGGGAAGGAAAGAAGGAAGGAAGGAAGGAAGGAAGAAAAAAAAAGATCTGGATATGGACTAAATAGTACAAAAAAATTTTAACTTTGTGGGTATGACATTATAACTGAGTTTTTTTAAGTTTAATCTTAAAATGCAAACTGAATATGTATGCACAAAAAGTACCATATTCGTTAGGATTTACTTTAAAATATTTCAGTAAATAACACACTATAACAAACACAACTACAGTAAAATTTTAATATTATTTCCAAGTGAAGAGTACATCAAATTATATGAGAGTTCTTTGTATTTCACTTGAGCTTAAAATTTTTCATTAAAAAAATTTCAGTCCAGGGCCAGCCAAATAGCTCAGCAGATCAAAGCACCTACAAGCAGGCACAGGGGCTAGCGGTTGGATACCTGGGCTTGCCATGCCAGCCCTGCCCCCGGGGCAAGCTGAGAGGATAAGTGAGACTGGGTGTGGTGGCACAGCCTGTAATCCCAGCTCTTAGAGGGCTGTAAACAAGCAGATCACTATGAGTCCAATCTAGCAGTGAGACCCTGAACACCCTGTAGACCCTTCCCTAAAATACAAAAAGAAAGAAAAAGAAAAGAAATAAACAAAACTAGGTAGCAGTGACTTTCTTTTTTTGGGAGGTGTCTAACGGGTATTTAGGGTCTTACTACTAGGCCGGACTCAGTGATCTGCCTGCTTATAAGCCTCCAAAGAGCTGAGATTACAGGCATGTGCCACCATGCCCATCCCAACAGTGACTTTCTTAATGCAAAAAATTTTCAGTCCATTGAATATCAGTACTACCCGTAAATATTTAAGTACTGTCTAGTAAATCTAACAGGATTAAGACTTTGGAGCCAGACATGGTGGCACTCGCCTGTAATCCTAGCATTTGGGAGGCTGAGGTAGGAGGATCAGTGTGAGTTCGAGACCAACTTGGGCTACAAAAGTGAGCTCAGGGCCAGCCTGAACTGCATAGTGAGACCCTGTCTCAAAAAGCAAAAAGATAAACACACACACACACACACACACAACAGACTTCAGGATCCACAAAGGTAATTTAAGTTATAGCTCCTACGTTTTAGAAGCATTAATAGTATTTGCCCCAGGGAGACTGGGCACATCTAAGGATAAATGACATGCATTAGGCGGATATATGCAATACTTTTGAGAGTAAGCTCAGAGGGAATAATAGCAGAGCAATTTTAAACAACAGGACTTTAAACCTACTACAAAGCTATAATGACCAAATAGTATGGTAGTACATAAGGATAGACAATATAGATCAGTGGTTCTCAACCTTTCTAACGCTGTGACCCCGCAATACAGTTCATGTTGCGGTGACCCCAAACCAAAAAATAATTTTGGTGGCTACTTCAAAACTGTAATTTTGCTACAGTTATGATTCAGAATGGCTTTAGGCAACCCCTGTGTTTTGGTCGTTCAACCCCCACCGGGGTTGCAACCCACAGGTTGAGAACCTCTGATGTAGATCAATAGAAAACAGAATAAACCTTTATACTTATACACAATTGATATTTCAGTATGATTGTCTAGCTAATTTAATTGGGAAAGAAAAACCTTTTCAATGATCCTTAGACAACTGGATATCCAGTAGGAAAAAAATAAAGGTTGGATCCCCTTCCTCATATCATATACAAAAGTTACCTTAAACTAAACATAGTAAGGGCTAGTGGAATATTATCCAGCAACAATAAATGAGTTCAGGTATAAGCTATAATACAGATAAATCTTCAAAACATTGTGCTAAGAAAAGGATTCTAGACACAAAGGGCCACTAATGGATTTCATGCATAAGCAAAATCCAGAGATAAGAAAACACAGAGAGACAGGAAGTAGCCTGGTCCCTGCCACACACTGGGAGGAAGTAGGCATAGGGAGCAACTTAACGGACACAGGTTTCTTTCTGGGGTAATGAAAACATTCTCAAATTAGATAGTAATAAATGGTTGCACAACTCTGAATATACTAAAAACCTTCTAAGTGCACATTTTAACAGTGGAAATTTTATGACACGTGAATCATATATAAATGGAGCTGGTTATACAATCCCATATTCTATTAAGCAGTAGGGTTCTGTAGATTTCAAAAAATCTAAAAGACAAGATTTTGAGTGTTTCTACAATAAATGTTTAAAGAGATATATGTTTATCCTAATTTGAACCTCATACAATGCAAACATATAATAAAATATTATGTGGTACCCCATAAATAAATATAACTATTATGTAAACTAAAATTAATATTTTAAATGAAAAAAACTACAGTACACTTTTTAAAAAGTAGGAGTTGAACTAGGATGAAAAAAAGCAAAGTAAGACTTGAGTGGTAAAGAAGGTAGGGAAATACCTTGAATTGTAACTTGGATGTAGAAATATGCATGGCATAGTCAAGGGATAAGTTAACCATGCTGAGTACACCCATACTTTTTTTTTTTTTTTTTGGCTACTGAGGACTCAGGACCTTGTGCTTGCCAAGCAGGTGCTTATGCCACTGAGTTTTTTTTTTTTTTTTTTTTTTTTTTTTTTTTTTTTTTTTTTTTTTTTTTTTTTTTTTTTTCTTGTTTCAGAACTTTTGTTTGTTTGTTTTTATGGCCAGCTCAGCCTGCCCTGAGGGCAGGTCTGGTGCAGCATGTGGTGCCAGGGATCAAACCGTGGTCCCTGCAGCCACCCAAGTTTTCCTAAGCAGGTGCTTTAGACCACTGAGTCATCTTGCCAGGCCCTACACCAATACTTTCTCAAAACAAAGTCATAGCAAATAATACATAAGGCATCTGTAGGTGAGAAAAGACAGAAGTGTTCAGGACAATTCCATACTAGAGAGATCTGCATGGTAACCCAAACCCCTTGACTGAAATTTCTATGCTAACTGATATACCTAGGTAAAATTAGGAAGTCCAGAAAACATGCTTTTTGATCTACATACATATAAACAAAAGAAAACACAACTGAGTAACTCCCAGGAATGATTACACCATCTATTCTGAAAATCTAAATTCAAATACCAACTAAAACTTGACTTTTGATATTAAACTTACCAGATCCTCAGGAGTTGCTCGATGAACTGTCAGATCATTCACAGTATCCTAGAAGAAAAGATGGCCTTTATTTTTTTTTAATTTTTTATTTATTTTTTTTTCTTGTTTCATAACTTTTGTTTGTTTATTTATTCATTTTCATGGCCAGCTCAGCCTGCCCTGAGGGCAGGGCTGGCGCAGCATGTGGTGCCCTGTGAGGATCGAACCACAGTCCCTGCAGCCACCCAAGCTTTCCTAAGCAGGCACTTTAGACCACTGAGAAGATGGCCTTTGTTTAAGAAAAAAGTTTCTTAGCCGGGCGTGGTGGCGCATGCCTGTAATCCCAGCCAGCACTTGGGAGGCTGAGGCAGGAGGATTGGTGCGAGTTCGAGACCAGCCTGGGCTACAAAAGTGAGCTCAAGGCCAGCCTCAACTGCATAGTGAGACTCTGTCTCAAAAAGACAAAAAAAAAAAAAAAAAGTTTCTTATAAAATATTAGTGTTTACCGGATTGTAAAGCTAAAAGTGGATTAAAACTCTTGAGGCCAAAAGGTTATTCTTTGCAGGACACAGTATTCTCCACATAAATATTAACAGACTATGATTAGGTGTCCCACAGAGTATAACATATTTTAGGTGTCTTACAGAAAAATTATATTACAACAAGGAATAAAAAAAGATAGCATATATTCTTTTTTTTTTTTTTTTTTTTTTTTTTGCAGGACCAGGGTTCAAACTCACGACCTTGCACTTGCCAGGCAGGCACTTGTGCCTTGGAGCTATCTCCCCAGCCCCAATAGCATATATTCTAAATGAGCACATTTAACTAAAGTTATAGTTTTCAAACTGTATTCCATGGAATTCCAGGATTTTTATAAAATTCCCAATAGAGAGTATGATCACTATAGAAAGGTTCAATTTTTTTTTTTTTTTTTGTCTTTTTGAGACAGGGTCTTGCTATGCAGTTGAGGCTGGCCTTGAGCTCACTTTTGTAGCCCAGGCTGGTCTCGAACTCGTACCAATCCTCCTGCCTCAGCCTCCCAAGTGCTGGGATTACAGGCAAGAGCCACAGAAAGGTTCAATTTAGCTCCACTAACAAAAGTGGCATAGAACTTATTACTCACCAGTTCAATTATTTAAACAGATGATAAAACAAAAATGGCATATTTTGGTTAATTTTTATAATAAAAAAAATATAAAAACAATTTTATCAAATTTATTCAACAGAAGAATCAGTTGGGTCAATGAGATAGCTCAGAGAACTAAGCATCATCTGCTTAGGCAAGCACAGGGACCTGGGTTTGAACCCTAGAACCAAATGCCATACTGGCCCCGCCAGTATGATGGCCTGAGCCATCATACCAGGCATAGTGGTGCATACCTGTAATCCCAGTGCTGGGGAGGCTGAAAACAGAAGGATCACTACTCTGAGATGTATAGTGAGACCCCGTACCAAATACTTAAAATTAAAAATAAAAATTAAGAATCAGTTGTTTGAAATGACTCCTGCCCAAGTGAAAGGACACTCAGGGTGGCCAGTATATAAACACACTACTCACGTGACTCTCAGATTAAACCGTTAAGCAGCTAAGTGTAGGTTCCACTTAATTTCAGAACATGTGAAAATAGTTATTTATGCAACAAGGTACTAACCAGCATGGCAAGGCTAGCACATTGCATAACTCCAGGAAGTACCAGGGGTGTTCTACTCCATCCAAATAGTACCCTTGGACTTTTTTTTTTTTAAAGGGAGATTTTTGTTTGTTTGTTTTTCTTGTTTCAGAACTTTTATTTGTTTATTTATTTTTATGGCCAGCTCAGCCTGCCCTGTGGGCAGAGCTGGCACAGCATGTGGGGCCAGGGATCAAACCGCAGTCCCTGCAGCCGCCCAAGCTTTCCTAAGCAGGTGCTTTAGACCACTGAGCCATCCTGCCGGGCCCCATACCCTTGGACTTGTGTGGTGCCTAGCCTTCACAGAGCTAACCAACAGCCCTGCACTGGGCACTTTCCAAAATCACCTCAGACGTTTAGCTACACTGATTTATAAAGGCAGAAAATAAAACAAATCAAAGTTTTACTTGTAAGTGATAAAAAATACAAAGGAATCACAATAGTTTCTCACAAATTCATGATAATGGTATCTCCCCTACCAGGTATGTATAGTTTCTGACAAATTCAAGACCAAAATATTTTGGCCATGATTATACTCAAGTCAAAACTTTTTTCATGAAAACATCTTTACATGATAATTTGCAATGGTGCAAAATACAACCATATGCACATGAGAATTGTTTGCAGTAATCCTAATAAAATTCTAGCATACAAAGAAGGGATATGCTTGGAATTAGTTTCTATAGCAAAATATAATCCCATTAATACTACTAGGACTTTAAACTATTTTCTTCTCAAACTGCCTTAAATCTAACATACCAATCATTTCAGAAAGTGTCTCACTATTGCTACCAAAACAGTATGAGTCAGTTAGACTTCTCCTCAACCATTACCCATTCATGCCAAATGACTATTTTCCAAGTTCAACCTACCTTCAAAAGACAGATATTTTTTCCCCCAGTTCTGGAGATAACAAGTAAATGAAAATGATTTTTGATATAATTTCAAGTGACAGGTTTCAATTTAATTGTGAGCAAGAGCTAAATACTGAAATACTAAACTTTCCAAGCTAACCACTAAGAAAGGGACTATATCACATTACCATCAATATAGCCAAGCAGATAGCAATAATATATTATAAACAGGGAAATCCCTTTGTCCCACTTCTAGAAGTTGTCAGTTTACTCAAGATATCTGGCAAAGGTGGTGGCCTGACTACTACCATGAAAGTTCCAAGCCCAGAACCATTCTGAAGATTTAAGCTAGTTCCTGACTACTCACTCTTCACAATATAAAGTAAAGGCACCCAAGTCTCACACCTAAAACAAAAATTCAGGATGCAAAAGATAAATCTCTCAGTAATGAGAGGGGATACACAAAGTTAGAAGCCAGGCTTCACATTTCCAGATATCTGAAACCTGCTTTATATTTTAAGAGAATCTTATAATGAAATTCACCAGCCTGTGGAGAGGTAATCAATAAATAATCAAAGGTAAGAGAACAAAGATCACTCACTTTTTCAGGCAAAAATGCCACCCACAGATTTTGGTATCAATGGTCACTAAGGACAAATCTACCCACAGGTACCAAAAACTCTATAGATTTCAGTAACAGGCTAATTAGTGTTGCCTTAAAGTAATGAGATTTCAGTCAAAGCAGAGGTGAAAGAACTTTTATAAAAGACACACTCTCCTCCCAATTAAGATTTTTTTTTCAAATGAGCAAGAAGCTATAACATAGGCAGACATATTCTAAAACACTCTCCAAAGAAGTTCTTTTCCCAAAGAACAAGGTTATAGCATGCCCAGACACCCATGCCACTTTATTACTTTATTAATGGCACTCTATGCCCCTTTCAGAACACCATCCTGAGTAGGGCTGCATTGTCACACCTATGTTCTCCAGAGTAAAGTTATGCAATTTACTATCCCACCATGTGTACTTACATCCCATTCTTGCTTCACAGCAGTTTTCTTCTTCTTCACTTTCATTGCTTTTTTCCCACCTCCTCGGGGACAGTAACGGTTCACTCTGACCAATGACATCTAGGAGTAGTACAAAAAATTTTAAATGCCAGGAAAAATAAGAATTGTGCATTAGCAAGAGGAGGGGAGGCACACCTAGGAAAAACAAAGTAACTTAAAACATCACAAGAAAAATTTAAGCGTTATGAAAGGAACAGGCTATTAAAATACTTGATTCTTTTTACAATTAATGGAAAATTGATATGGACACATGCAGCAAAGTTTCAAGTGAATAACAAATTTATTTGCTTAATAAAGAACTAAAGGGGCTGGGGAGATAGCTCCAAGGCACAAGTGCCTGCTTGGCAAGTACAAGGTTGTGAGTTTGAACCCCGGTCCCACAAAAAAAAAAGAACTAAAGATTGAAATTTAGCAGAGAAATAGTATGAAAGTCATGGAGTGTGTCATCAGTCACACAGATTCAATTAGTAGAGAAAGTGGAAAGTGCCAGTTACATACTAACAATCAAATACAAAGAGAAAGAAAGGAGAGATGGAGCAGAATTAACTTTATTTTCTAAGTACTCTAACACTCCAAATCACTCTCCTCTACCTATATGCTTACCTGCAAGATAGCTAAACTTTAGAGTACATGAAGTAGGATATCAGACTTCCAAATAACACTAAAAAGATGTAATTACTGATTTTCGATAACAATTTGTAAATCACCAAAATTAACTTGACACTCTCAAAGTAACTATGTTAAGGATACAAGACTGCACAATATAGAAAGTTAGAAAAAGACTTATACAACCTGAACACACTTTTGTTTATAATTTTTAAAAAACATATAGAGCACTGGGAGATAGCTCAGTGGCATAAGTGCATGCCTGGCAAGCTCAAGGTCCTGAGTTCAATCTCCAGTACAAAAAAATGAATACAGTATACAACTGCTACTCTTAGATGCTCTATACCATAGAGAAAATTACAGAACTGTTCTGTTAATCCCCTTCCTCCAAATTTACTCTAACATTTTCCCTATTAAAAACATATAATTTAATCTACTATAATAAAGATGCCTAAACACAAATACTATTCAAGAATTTGCCCTGAGTCTGCATTATTTTTTCCTTTCTCATCAGTCATATTTACTTTTTGTTTTTTGAAGACTGAGTCTCAGTATGTGGCCCAGGCTGGCCTTGAACTTGGTGGCAATCCTCCTGCCTCAGCCTCCTGAGTGCTGCAATTACAGGCATGTACCACCACACTCAGTGCCCATTCACTCTTTGAATATGGTATCCAATTTCAGGGTTTACAGTACAGCAAAGGAGGTGAGTCACATATAAGCAAGAGTGTGGCCACTGGGTTTTGTTAGCAGTGCTGTGGATGGAACCCAGGACCTTATTTATTCTGGCTAAGTACCTTACTGCAACCTACACTTGGAGCCCAATAATTAAGTTTATGACAGTGATGATAATGATAGTTGAAGCGGCGCTGATGACAGCAGCTAACACTTTTTCTTTTAACTTCATTTATGTATTTATATTATGGCCAGCTCAGCCTGCCCTGGTGTGGGGCTGGAACAGTATGTGGTGCTGAGGATCAAACCACAGTCCTTACGGTTGCCTAAGCTTGCCTAAGTAGGCACTTTAGACTGCTGAGCCATCTCTCTAGCCTAGCTGACACGTTTTTAAATTATGAGTGCCTTCTCTGAGCAAGATAGTGTTCTAGGCTCTTTACACACATTATTTTCTTTAATCCATATGACTCCATGAAATTCTACTTACTAATACTAAAGGTGAAAAAACTAAAGGGCTAAGAATTAAACAATGTGACATTCACATAGGAAGTAACAGATATAAAAATTTTGTTTTGTATAATTTTGTTTTTGGTACAGGGTCACTACATAACTCAGACTCAGTGATCCCCCTGTTTTCAACTTCTCCAGTACTGGGATTACAGGCATTGGGTCACCACGCTGTTTCAGTGGCTGATTTTTAAAACAATATCAGAAACACAGTTGTTCGAGGAAAGTAACCTATTTAACTGTTTAACCATTTAGATCTCCAATTTCCTTTGCAGAAACAAAGAATAGCAAATTATCAGTTAATCTATATAAGAAATCATGCATCTGTTAGTTATAGTAAAAAGAATATTCAATAACAGGGAATACCTAGCCCTAAAATATCTGTTCACTCTTCTCTATCTCTACTAGATATGTATATATATTTTTATTTATATATAAATATAAATTATATATATATATATATATATATGTATATATATAATTGGGGGAGGTGGTCTAGTAAGCTACAGCAAAGTGGACATGATTCTAAAGCCCTCCGAGCTACTGAGGGACTCTGACCAGGGCGACTTATGACAGGAGTTCAGCAAATCTGCCCTGGCTAGTTGAGGAACAGCATGCTTTCCATCAGTTCTACCCGGACAGTGAACTCAAAGAGTATAATCTCAAACTTTCATGTCCTTCCTCAAAAGATTCTCATGGCGCCCCCCTGCTGCAAAGAGTCCAACTTCAGGGACCCGGATGGCCCGAATGATCTTCCCCGTTTTTTCTCGTGTCTCCCACCCAAACCAGGCTCTCGCCCTCGCACACAGGTCCCCCAACTGCACTCTTCTGTTGGACCCCCTCTTCTGAATTTCACTCCCTACTCCCACAGCTCCTCACAACCCTTCCCGGAGGCTCCTTTTTCGGGTCGCCTTCCTGACGTCCATCGATTAAATGACGGTGCGTATTCCAGCGAGCGAAGGGTGGCCTGTCTCTCTCCCCGCTGGTAGAGGGGGAGAATCCAGCACCCCCAACTACTAGCCGCGTAGTAGCCAAGCGTCCGAGAGCCGAGAGCCTGCGCACAGAGGTGCTCCTGCACAGGGAGAACGCGCCAGACACGGGCCCACAAACGCACACGAGGAAAACCCACGGAGCCGCCCTGAGGGCCCCGTGGGAAGGAACCAGGCCCCAGCGCCCGGGTCCCCAGAAACAGAGCGAAGCCAGCCCCGTCCTCCCCGCCCTGGAAGTAGCCCGAGTCGCTAAAGCTTGGTGAGCCTGGGGGCTGCAGACCTCTGCTGCTGCGATGCCAACCTAGCTGGCAGATCTCTGGCTGCTGCCTCCGCTCGGACTAAAACTTCAGGGTCAAAAACCGGGAAACCCGCCACAAGTTAACTTCAGTCCACAACTTCCGGGCTGTTGCCGGGTTACCAGAGCCACGCCCCCCACGTTTTGCGTATTTCCGGCGAGCTCAGTGCGCAGGTGCCTGCCAAAGCCTGGCGGGTTAAGGCGCCGGGGATGAGGATGGGGATGTTTTTTGCTTAAGTGAGCCCCAATTTTCTGGCAAAGTATTGTGGGATGGGCATGTAGCACCAGCCAGTGCCTGGAGAGTTTCTAAATGAAAAGTGTTACTCTCCCACCAGGCTTCACATATTTGGTTTCACCTCTATTTATTTTACGTTTATTACCATCAATCGGTGTGCTCAGTCGTTCTGTGGTAACTAAAACAAGAAAGCTCCCTGCTCCCAGTAATCTTATGGCATAATCGCGAAAGCTATCAACGACACAAATGGAATACTTAAAAGATGTTGAGTGGTAAGAAAGAACAACACTAAGATTGTTACAGAATGTTTGAATTTCTCAGAAGAGCTGAGGGACAAGGATGAGTACCTTGAAAAGGAAAAGGCATTTCTGCTGAGGGAAATACCTGCAAAGACATGTCGCAAATGCAAAGAATGGAAAAGAGTGGCTGACCTGTGGACAATGGAGTACTATTCAGCTATAAAGAATAAGTTTAAGGCTTTTATTAGTAATGGGATACAATTAGAAGCCATATTCTTAAGTAAAATAAATCAGATCTACATGTGCAAACATTGCATTGTCTCTTTAGTGTTAAGAACCTGAAAGAGAAAATAAAATCTAGCCGGGCGTGGTGGCTCACGCCTGTAATCCCAGCACTCAGGAGGCTGAGGCAGGAGGATTGGTGCGAGTTCGAGACCAGCCTGGGCTACAAAAGTGAGCTCAAGGCCAGCCTCAACTGCATAGGGAGACCCTGTCTCAAAAAGACAAAAAAAGAAAGAAAGAAAATAAAATCTGAAGGGTACAATAGATACTGGGAAAGGGCAATGAATCTGCCCAAAAGGAAGGAATTACTGAGATGAAGATAAGAGAGGAAGTGGGAAAAAGAGGTAGTTTGGACAATTGTACTGTGGATTTCTGCTGATCTGTGGAAAGCAGTAGCAGTTAATGCTTAATTTTTTTCCAGTCCTTTTCCTTTTTTTCTTATAATGTTTTTCTTCCAATCTTGCATGCATATCTGGTAATATGAACAACTAATTTGAGGACAATACTATGCAACACAGCAAACAGTATAAAATTCACATTATTTCATTTACTGAAATTCTGTGTCATTTGAATTTTTTCCTGTTTTAATACTATTTTGTATTCTAAAAAGTAAATAAAATTAAAAATTATGCGTGGAATTGAGAGAACAGGACCGTTGTTTAAGGGGAGGCTGCCCTAAAGGGCTTCAACAGGCCTTGTTGCAAGGGCCTACACAGTACTTCATTCAAAGCCAAAGTTAATGTGCTCCACTAACACAATTTCCTTTAGGCCCTGACTTTCTACTGTTTAGAAGCATCTGTACGTGGATCAACAAGTGTATATTCTTTGTAGTTCTAGTTCCTTCTAAATGCAAAGGACTGCCGTCTCATAGTTTTCACTCAGAAAGTTTGATGTAGATGCTCAGCAGTTAATCATTATAATCATCTCCTGGCTTACATCTGTAAGTCTTCCCTTTCTCTTGTTGTAGTCACCTGATGGTTGCCAGTACTAGCCAACCTAACTTTACACTTAGTAAGTTCTTAAACTTTCAGAGCTCAGCTGGATAGAGGAAAAACACCCACCTACACTGACTTCAAATTCAGGATCACAATTATATTTGTTTGTTTGTTTGTTTGTTTGAGACAGAGTTTCATCACAATGTTCAGGCTGGCCTTGAATTCACTATGTACCCAAGACTGGCCTGGAAGGTGAGGTGATCCTCCTGCCACAGCCTCCCCAGTGCTGAGATTATAGGCATGTTCTATCATTCCAGTCATGACTACAGACTTTGTGTGGGCCCTGAAAGATGCTTGAACATTTTCTGAAAGGTCTCTGCTCCATGGATTCTTCCATGCTCCTAGATGACAGTTTTATACTTCCTCTCATATTCAACATTGTCTGTTCCTTCTCAAGTTTGCTAAAACTCTACCCAAATTGATCATGGAAATTTACCCTTAAATTACGAATATCAGCTAACAACCTTGGTTACCATTTTGTTGCTAACATTGAATTAATCAGAAGAGAACTTCTGTAAGATCACTGTCACTACCGCAGTACTCCTAATATTTTAAATCACAGATTTCATCTTCAGAAGCCCAATGAAATATAAACACCAAAAAATGTGCTTCATGGAAGTACATCATAATCAAATGCTCAGAACCAGTAATAAAGAAAAAATCCTCGGGGCCTGGCGGGATGGCTCAGTGGTCTAAAGCGTCTGCTTGGGAAAGCTTGGGCAGCTTCAGGGACCGCAGTTCAATCCCCGGCACCACATGCTGTGCCAGCCCTGCCGTCGGGGAAGGCTGAGCCGGCCATAAAAATGAGTGAATAAACAAACAAAGGTTCTGAAACAAGAAAAAATAAATAAATAAATAAATTTTAAAAAAATCTTTAAAAAAAAAAAAAGAAAAGAAAAAATCCTAAAAGCACAGGGGGTGGAGAGAATACATGTTATATGCAAAATATCAAAAATGAGGATCAAATTGGTTTCTCATTAGAAACAAAGCAAGAAAAAAATAACAGTTTAAAATTCACTGGATGACACTAGAACCTCCCCGAGGTGTGCTGAGCCAGCTACTAAGTCCAGGTGTGGCAGCACACACCTGTAACCTCCACTCCGTGGAGGCGAAAAACAGGAGAAGCACTATGAGTCTGAGCTTTGCAGTGAGACCCTGTACCAAATATCTTTTTAATTAATTAATTAATTAATTAATTAAAATTTATTGGAAGAAAAAAATTTTCAATCTAAAAGTAAATGTCTGGCAAGTCTTTTAAAACTAAGAGTAAGTGAAAAGGATTCCAATCACATAAGATATGTTCTCTGATCACAATATAATTAAATTAGAAATAAGTAATAAAATGGTTGCTTTAAAAGATCCCTCAAAATTTAAAGGAAAACTAGCACACCTCTGAATAAGCCATTGCTAGGGCCTGAATGTGTCCCCCAGAAATTCATATGTTGCAATGTAACAGTGAATCTCATAGCATTAAGAGATGAAAACTTAAAGGGCTGGGGAGATATCTCAGTAGAATAAGCACTTGCCTGACACGTGCAAGAGCCTGAGTTCAATCCCCAGTTCCAAAAAAAAAAAAAGAGAGAGAGAGAGATAAAATCTTTCTTAGGTAACTTACTGTAGATCTGGAGGTCGCTGCCCCTTGGGAGTGGGATGGGCCCCTCTAAAAGAGCTTAAGGGTCCTTTTTGGCCTTTGGCCTTTTATTCATCTTTATGGAAAAACACAGCATTTGCCCTTTTGGTAGGTCAATGTGAGAACACAGCACCCAGATGCTGAATCTGCTGTTGCTTAAATCACAGACTTCACAGCCTCCAGAGCTAAGAAATAAGTTTATGTTATTTTTAAATTACATAGTCAAAGTTATTTTGCTAAAAGTGTTTACAAAACTGAAACATATAGCTTACTATATATATATATATATATATATATATATATATATAGTAAAAAATATATTAAAAAGTGAAAATTATATATTATAGAAAAAAAGGAGGCAAACTATCAAACAACAGCAAAGGAATAATACAAGGAAAATTCACTACTGAGCTTAATAATCCACCTGTAAAATCACAAAGACTGTTTTGGTTTTAGTGTCATATTATAAAGGAAACATTAAAATTGCATGTAAAGTTGTGATGTACCTAATCTGTGGTACAGAAGTTGTGAATGCATATTATATGCACTAGCAATGGTATACTGTCAAGATTTTCATATTAATATTTAGAGAATTAATTACTGATAAACTACCTGTGAAGAAATGCTGTGTGCAAATTACTCAAGAAACATTTACTCTGTAGAAGCTTATTTAGTTTTTGCTATGCAGTGCAGGTTGACCTTGAGCTCACTTTGTAGCCCAAGCTGGTCTTGAACCTGAAACGATCCTCCTGCCTCAGCCTGCAGAGTGCTGGGATTACAAGGAGTGTACCACCACACCCAGTTTAGAAGCTTATTTCGGATTAGCAAGAAACACACAAGTAAAGTAGAGAATATTATTGAAAATTATCTGAAAAATGTGATGCCACTGTGGTCACAAAAAAAATGCATTGTGATAGTTTGTGCACTCTGTACAAATCAACCACTTCATGAATATAAATATGTTCCCTTAATATTTTAAAATCTTTCAGTAGAAGTGAGACTGAAACTTCACCAAATATTTGTCCCAGAATTATGTTGTTTTATTTGAATATGTAATAACTTGCTAGCTAAAACAAATGTATGATGTTTCCATCTGTATTGTTTCAGCTTACTCATTACAATTGAGCCCATGAAAATAAAAATCTTATTTATTGATTGATTTATTTGGTACAGGGTCTCATTATGCAGATCAGGCTTATAGTATCCTCCTATTTCAGTCCCTCAGCACTCAGATTACAGTCATGCGCCACCATGCCCAGTTTCATTGACCGGCTTAGGTTGTTTCCGAGATATAGCCATCACAAATTGTGCTGCTATAAATACAGGTGCCCATCTATCACTGTGATATGATGTTTTTAATTCTTCTGGAAAGATACCCAGAAGGGAAATAGCTGGGTCAAATAGGACTTAAATCCTAGTTTTTAAAGGAATCTCCACAATGATTCGATAATGGTTGCATCAGGCTGCACTCCTACCAACAGTGGAGAAGGGTTTATTTTTCCCCATATCCTTTCCAGCATTTGTTATTGGTTGACTTCTTGATAATAGCCATTCTTTCTAGGGTGAGATGGAATGTCAGTGTTCCTTTAACTTGCATCTCACAAATGACCACTAAGGTTGAACTTTTTTCACTTATTCATTTGGCATTTTTATTTCTTTATCTAAGAATTACATATTCATCTCAGATGCCCATTTTTTATTGAGTCTTTAAATTTGGGAGATCTGGGTATTTTTAGTTCTTTGTATGTTCTCAATAACTGGGGATACAGCTCAGCTGCATAAGTACCTACCTGGCAAGCACAAGGTCCTGAGTTTTAACTCCAGTACTGAAAAAAATAAATAAATAAAATAAAAGACTATATGGTCTCAGTAGTAATCCTTTGTCTGATGAACAGCTGGCAAACATTTTTTCCCACACTGTGGGTTGTTTCTTCACTCTATGGGTGATTTTTCTTGCCATGGAAAAGCTATTTAATGAGATAAGATCCCGGTTGTTGATTCTTTGTGATAGTTCCTATAAGCAGGATTTTATTCATGAAGACATTGCCTATACCAATATCTTCAAGTGTTTTTACCTGTTTTATTTTCCAGAAGATTTAATGTTTCTGTTTTAATATTTGGAACTTTGATCTATTTTGAATTTAGTTTAGTGCATGGTGAAAGATATGAGTGCAATTTTAATCTGTAGCATATGAAGAACTAGTTTTTCTGGCACCACTCATGAAAGGAGCTCTCTTTCTTCCAGTGAGCATGTTAGGTGCCTTTGTCAAAGATGAGGTGGCTGAGTATATCTGGAGTTGTTTATGAATCTTCTAATCTGTTCCATTGATCTTTGGGTTTGTTTCAGTTTATAGTTTTGGGTTTTTTTAATACCAGAATGGTATTTTTCTGTTTGACAGGCTACTACTGTACTACTTAGCTATCTCCACAGCTTAGTTTCTTTTCTTTCTTCCTTTCTTTCTTTTCTTTGCTATTGTATGTCCCTTCTGGTTCCAAGTGAATTTTAGGATTTTCAGATGACAGTACCATGACATCTACAAGTAAATTTTTGTCTATTCTGTGAGGTATGCTGTTGGAATTTTGATCAGAATTGCATTAAATCTGTATGACAGAGTTAGAAGTATGGCCATTTTCACTACATTGGTTATTCCTGCCCTCCAAAAGCAAGGAATATCTTTCCATTTTTTGATACCTTCATCAATCTCCTTTTACAGAATACTGTAGTATTCAATGTAGAGGTCTTTTACATCCATTGTTGGATCATTTTTTAGTTATCTTCTTTCTTTTTCTTTTTGAATGCTACAATGAATTGAGCTGTTTTCCTTAATTTCTCTCTCAGTGAGTTTGTTATTCATGTACAAGAAGACTTGATATTTGAGTGCTGATTTTGTATCCTGCTATGCTACTTCTGAATTTAGTTATTAATTCCAGAAGTCTTTTGGTGAAGTTTTGGGGTTTTCTATTTGAGTATCATGTCATCTACAAATAATGATAATTTAACTTCTTCCTTTCCTGTCATTATTCCTTTTCTTTCTCATCTAACTGCTCTGGCTAAAGTTTTCAGTACTATGTTGAATAAGAGTGGAGGCAGTGAACATCCTTATCTTGTTCCTGATTGGTTATTTTCTCAATAAAAAGGAAAACTAGTCACAGGTTCATGAGTTTGTCATTTGTCCATACAGGTGTACATGGAGCTACAGTTGACTATACATCCCTGTGGTCTCATTTGATGAAAACTGAATCACTCACAAGTTTTTATCAAAGAGGCTCAGTGGTGATAGTATTATTCAGCCAACCAAAATTGATGACAGACACTACTGCTAGGTATAATCTAAGAAACCCATTAGAATAAGTACACGAATAATTACAATAATGAGGGAAAAGGAGAAAAGAGGCTATTACAGGTAGATAATAACCAATGCTCTATATGAGTTAGCAGAATGTTGTGAATAAGGTGGTTAAAAACAAAATAGGAATTAGACAGGGACCTTGGATAAGGTCTTGAGTGAAAATTGCTCAATAAGAGGTAATCCTTTTGCTGGAAAGATCTTGAGTTCAGTGTCTGTATCTGGAAACAGGCTGGTTTAAGAATCTCTGAGAATTTTTGAATTGAGGCCCTGTATGAGGGCTTCAGTAGTTTACATCTCAAATGATGGCTAAAGGCCCATATGTTAAAAGCTTGATCTCTAGAATGGCACTATTAGGAAGTGGTAGAACCCTTGGGAGGCAGGATCTAGTATTCAAGTGTTAGGTCACTAAAGGCATGCTTCAAAGGAGATAGTGTAACATAACCCTTCCTCTTTTCCCCTGTTGCTTCCTCATTGTTAGGTAAGTAGTTTGTTTTGCCATGAGCCACAACCATTCCCATTCAGCACACTCACAAGAGGGCCAAAAGCAATGTCTGCCTGATATTAGGCTGCAACCTCTAAAATTGTGAGCAAAAACAAATATGTTTTCTTTATAAGGTAATTAATACAGCTTACTCATTATAGTAACATGAAGCCAACAGTTGTTGATAATAGTACTGTAGCAGGACTAATTCCTTTCAGTGAGGCTCAAGAGCAGTTTTTTTCTTCTAAGTCTCTTTTATAAAATGAAATTTCATGGCTAATATTCATAAAGAGTTCATTTAAGAAGATGTTGTGGGACTGTAACCTTAACTTGTTGATGATATGACAGCATGTCAATCCTTTGCAATATTTTACCAAATTGGGCCAGTGAGATAGCTCAGCAGTCTAAAGTGCCTTTTTAGGCAAGCTTAGGCAACCACAGGGACTGCAGTTCGATCCCTGGTACCACATGCTGTGCCAGCCCCAACCCCAGGGCAGGCTGAGCTGGCCATAACATAAATAAATAAAAAGTTGACATATATATATCTCCAAATCTACATGCACCAAGGAAAAGTGTAGCATTACAAATAAAATTTCTAAATGACTTTGTCTGCTAATGATTCAGAAGAATATAAATAATGTATTCTCAACAGAATGGATCGTATGGCCATAAGAGCTGCCCTTAGCAATACCTTTAGTCAGGGAAGCTGAAGGCTTTCTGAATTTTGCTAATTTTAATTTAAGGGTTCTACCGGTTATTATAACCTTTACAGAAGTTTGTAGCTGGTGAGAGCTGCCTACTAACTGACAAGGCTTAACACTTTACAAAGTTCTTCTATAAAGGTTCCTGTCACTGAGGTTACTGTGCCTCATTCACTTGACATAACCCTTGCTGTACCCCACACTGGAAGGCCAAAGTCAATCAGTTTCTAAGAGACTACAATGCGATTTTCAGCAAGGAAATCATTCAACTCATTCCAGGAATAAACAAATCCCATTTGAAGGTGTTCAAAGATTCCTTGAAGATTTGGTTGTTGGCCATCCTTGCCCTTAGTTTTTCCACTTCTATTGTGTTCAGAAGTAGCATAAGACCCCAAACAACCTCAGATATCTTTTGAAATTTCTCTACCAATGATGGTGTTATATAGTAATCAATTTATTTTCACTTTGATAATCAATTTCATGGAGAAATTCAACTAATATTTATTTATTTATTTCTGTTTTAGGGAAGGGTCTACAGGGTGTTCAGGGTCTCACTATTAGATCAAACTCATAGCGATCTGGCTGTTTATAGCCTCCTAAGAACTGAGATTACAGGCACGCACCACTGTGTCCAGTCTCCGCATGCCCCGGGGCCAGGACAGGCATGGCAGCCAGGGATCAAATCCTGGCCCCTGTGCCTGCTTGCAGGTGCTTTAATCTGCTGAACTATTTGGCTGGGCCTAGGATCTCAATCTTTAAAATAGCCAGCTCACCTAATAGGAGTGTATCTAAAAATTCAGCTTACTGTGAGCTCCAGGAGAGGCAGGAAAGATTTATTTAGCTCACCCTTACTGGAGGTTTCAGTCCACACTCGGCTGGCTCCAAGGCAGAGGGGCACATGGCAGAGAGCAACCTTTCATAGCAGCAACAAAGAGCAGAAGACAAATGGAGGATTAGTGGCAACAATGGCTACAAAGAGCAAGTCTGTCTCCCTGTGTCTCTTAGGTTACATTCAGGCTATCCACTCCAGGCCAGGTATAGTTCTCACACCCACAATCCGTGCAGTACTCAGATCATAATCCCAGCCTTGGACAATGAATTAATCTCAAAATATAGAACTGCATCTCAATGACTGCATGAGGCTTTGAGGGGACAAACACACACAAGCCATAACAAGTTTGTTTTGTTTTGTTTATGGTTAGGACAAGACTGTTACAAGGGCTAATACAACTTTGAAAAGACTTTAGATCTAAAATCCTCAGTCCTAATTAAAATCCTAATACTAATTCAAAGCCTTCTTTTGCCTTTAGCTTCTAGAGATTTAGGAGATGTTTTGATATCAATTTGGTAGTATCTATTAGAACTTTAATTATTATTCCTATGACAGTGCAAATGTTAGACCATAGAATGTTGGGCATTGTGTCAAAACCTTTACATGGAGGCTGGGAAGGTAGTACCATAGCAGAAAGCCCCTGCTCCTGCATAGCAAGTAGAGGTGCAAGGTCATGAGTTCATTCCCAGGACCAAGATAACTAAATACCTTTATCTTATTTACAAAACAAGTATGGTGAAGAATGCAACAATATATAGACACCAAAAGCAAATCCACTATGAAAAATGTCCTCTGAAAACTCAAGAAAGTCTTTCTGGTGTATTTCAAATATTGTAATTTCATTTGCAAAACATATCTCTCTATATAAAATTTAGAGAAATAATAGTCAAGGGTCCAAGTGTTATTCTTTAACGCCAAAGATAAGAGGAAAATTTCTAGCTACTTGAAATAGCTCTCATTTGTACACTGTGTTTAGACTGGGAAAGACACTGAGCAAAAACACAGAGGCTTACTGTAGAAAGATCAGTGTTGTCAGAAGGTGTTTTCTATCTTACATCCAAATCTCCTATACCTACACATTTTTTGTTTATTTGTATAACCAAACAATGATCCAAACAATTCTTAGAACTGTTTCAGGTACATTAATGTTGAGAATTTGACCCACATTTCTTTGTTGTTGTTCTTGTTGGAGGATTTTTGTTTGTCTGTGTTTTGTTTTATTTGTAATAGGGTCTTGCTATGTAATTGAGGATGGCCTTGAACTCACTGTTGTAGCTCAGAATGGCTTCAGATGCCTACCAATCCTCCTGCCTCACCCTCCCTGAGTGCTAGGATTACTGGCAGGTTCCACCTCATCTGATTTGACCTATATATCTGATTTTTGCATATTTGCTTCATTTTGACTCCTGAGTTCATTGTTGTAAGAGAAATCCTGAAGGTCTCTTTCTAAATCAGCTTCCACCATCCAGATTTTAGCTTTTGACATTCCAACTAAAATATGTACAAGTGAGATAGGTCAGGTATCACAGGGTTGTATCTACTCCAGAGAATTCCAGATCACTCTATGACTATTTGTTCTTCTGTTTGGCCTTAGGAGAAATTTAAGTTATAGCTCTTACTTTATCCTGGGCCCCAAATTTAAATTACATAGTTGCCTGCATGCCTGGATAATGGGAAGGATGCATTGTGGGTTTTAAGAGAGTTGCTGGGAAATGGTAGTAAGCATGAAAAAAGAGAAGAAGGAAAAGGACAGAAGGAGAGAAATCAGGATGATGAAGAAGAGAGAACTGGATACAAAGAAGCAACGAGAGAACCAAAAGAAGTACGACTTACTATAAAATAGCTTTATTTTGTAATAATTTAAAGTTTACCACACTGGGGCTGGGGAGATAGCTCCATGGCACAAGTGCCTGCCTGGCAAGCACAAGGTTGTGAGTTCAAACCCTGGTCCTAAAAAAATAAATAAATAAATAAGTTTACCACATTGCTCTTTAAACTTAGCAGAAGTGTATTTTAATGATGTAATTCATGAACAAGATTTTCATTTAGAGTCCTGTGCATCCTAACCAAAACATGCTGCCCTTTGGATCTGAGAAATCATACTCCTTTCCTTTTTAACATGCCTTAAAGTCCAGTGTTTTCTAGGCTGCCCAAGTAAGGTCCAAGTCATCTTTGGAGAAGTTATGCCACTTAGAGAGAGACAGGTATAGGATTTGAACTGAACATAAGAAGGAATTTTTTCCTGAAGAAGGAAAATAATCAGACTCAGAATTCCTGTGAGACCTGGTAATAGCTGACAAAAGTGAAGTTGTGTGCTTTGCATTTTGAGCCTCCTCTAATTTGCTGGTTAGCTGCTTCAAAATGCAGCCTTAACAATCTATGTTCCCAAGCAGTTGAAATACCAAAGGAAACACTTTCTGTGGCTCAAAAACAAATTCCGAAGACAATAGCCTAGTTGGACCAATGATCATATCTGGTTTTACTTGTGATCCATGTTATGATTTGTGGATAGGTGTCACCCCATGCAGTCATGGGGCAGCTTCTTAAATTTGTAATTGATTATTGTAAGAATGGGTGCTGTACCTCCCCTGGGGCAGGTGACTTGCATTTCAATGTAAGGTAGAAAGAGAAGTTAGCTGCTTGAGCTGCTGCTATCTCTCCCTGCTCTCTCGTTCTTTGCTACCACCATGAAAGGTTGCTTTCTGCCATGTGCCTCCTGCCTTGGAGCCAGCTGAATATGGACTGAAACCTTCAGGTACTGTGAGCTAAATAAACCTTTCCTTCCCTCATTTTGAGTGTTGGGTATTTGTCCCATCAACAAGAGAAGAGTAATTAAGACAACACACAATCAATTTTGTCTGAATGGACACAAGCTAACTGAGAATCACACTGAGCCTAGCTCAAACTAAAGGTTCATGGGATTTATTATGGCTTCTAGCCAGAGGTTTCCTCGAAAGTTAATGCATTTATAGGCTGGGCTTTTCAGAGATGGCTGGATCTAGGATGTGTAAATATGGATTAAAGGTGTATGGTAACTAGTCTACTGGTTCATTTAGCATAGTTCTGGGTGAGGTTAATGGAAAGGCCCAATAGGTTTGCAGCTTGAGTGGAATAAATAGGGAAGGGAGGCTCATTTCTGCCTGCCTCCTTCTTGAAGTGCCACAGACTATTTCTCCTGTGCCATGCTGCCCCTGTCTTGCAGCTATCTGACTATGCACTGAAACTTCTATATGCAGTGACCTAAAACAATCTTTTCTTTCACTAACTTGGTGGTGACAGGTATTTTGTCCCAGCAATGAAAAAGTAACTAAGACACTTTTAGATAGCACAAAACAAAATAAAAGAACAAATAGCATAAAAAGAAATGAGCTGTTTCTTTTTGACAAAAGACAAATGTTATAGTTGATATGTGTGTCAACTGAAGTCTAGAAGCTTAATTAAGTAACTGAGCAGTTCTGTGTCCTGTGGTGCAAAGGTCATGCCCTTACTTCTGGGATGTTGTTCATTGTGTCAACTTGAGAAGTTTAAAATTTTAAGTCACTCTGGGGCCCAGGATATAGCTCACTAGAATAAGCACTTGCCTGGCAAGCACGAGGTCCTGAGTTCAATACCTGGCACCAGGAAAAAAAAAAAGTCTAAGTCACTCTGCAGGGGACCAGAGTGCTCACTTTGTAAATATCCTGAGCTTGAGGAAGAAGAGGGTAGGGAGATGGTATGGCAGATAGCCAGCATACAAAATAAGGGAAGAAAAGCCTCCCACCTTGCTCTTCTTGTTTTTGCTGTCTTCTGGACCTTAAGCTATTGCCCCCTCACTACGCCACCCTGCCTTGAATATAGCCAGTTATGGACTGAAACCTCCACAAACTTTGAGCTAAATAAATCTTTCCTTTCTTAATTTTGAGCATCAGGTATTTTGTCTCAGCAATGAGAGAAAAGTAACCCAGGCAACAAACAGTGGCAATGAGACTAGACAGACAAAGGATTCAAAAGAAAGCAGAGTTCAGACACAGAGGTGACCTAACATGCATCAATATGGACTCAACAAACTGTCTGCAGTAAGGTACAGGGCCCTTGGCGAGCACAAAGCTGGTAGATGATGGGGCCTACAATGAGAGTGTATACCGTGTCTCTGTGGAACCTTTACAAATGCTACAAAAATAGATGAAGATTGCACAAATGAAAACAAACACTATCCAGAACTTGCAGGAGCAAGAGATTCATCAAACACAAACTGACACAGACTAAAAGTCAGCCCAGAACGTGACAAAGTTTTATTGTGAAAGAAAGGACAGGTACAGTGGCTGACCCCTATGAGTCCAATGACTTGGCAGACTGGGGCAGGAGGCTCACAAGTTCATGGCCAGCCTGGTCAATTTATCAAGACCTTGTCAATAAGTGAATACATACATACATACATACATACATACATTATTTGAGCAGGGGTGTGACTGAATGTGAAGCTTTGGCTTCAATCCCCAGGATTAGGGTAGAGGAAATTAGATAGACTTTGAATCATGGCATGGAGACAGGAACAAAAGCTAGGAAAGCTAAGTTAAGATTGACCAAATCCTAACACACTGCACCATTTCCCGCCAAAGTTGTAGTCTGAAATATGGCTTTCCATGCATAACCACAGGTAATCTTCGTAACAACAGTGGAATTCACAATATTTATTTTAAAGCCATCGTAGGTAATGGTTGTGCCAGAAAAGTTGAGTTATACGTCACAAGTGATTCTGTTTCTATGATCTAATCCTGACTCTCAGCCCAAATCCATGGCATAACCTTGGGTAATTAACATGTGAGAATCACAAGGTTGTTAGGACAAAAAGGGAAAGAATATATTAAAATATATTAAGAAGTTTACAGTTATGTGTGAATAAACATTATTATCATATGACTCCTGATTCAATAGCTAAAAAGTAAAACACTTCTACCAGGCAGGTTGTTTTAACATATATCGTGTCAGAATCCCACTGCCCCAGACTGAATATACAAATGCATACTGAATATACAAATGAACTCTGATCTAAACCTCCTGTGTCAGTCAGCTCAGGAAGGTAATAGATAACCTTAGCAACAGCCATATTAATAACAAATATTTCTCAACATATAATTAAATATTGTTTTGTGATTAATCACTATGTTTAAATTATGTTTCATTTGTAGCAATAAGAATACATAATGCATACCAGGCATTTACATTCTGAATCATAACTGTAGCAAAATTACAGTTTTAAAGTAGCCACCAAAATTATTTTTTGGTTTGGGGTCACCACAACATGAGGAACTGTATTGTGGGTCACGACATTAGAAAGGTTAAGAACCACTGCTGTAGACCCTTCCCTCACACACACACACAAAAAAAAAAAAAGGAAGAAAACGTAACCTCGTGAAAGAGCTAGTCTCTCATGTCTCACAAAGTTTAAGCAGAATTCCATGATCCTGTATTGCTAGAGACTTTTTAATTAATTAAGGTTACTCAATGGAGCTAACTAAAGAGGCTTCCATAAATTCAAATTGATAAACTTTTGTTAAACCTTGAAAACAGACATAGACATTTTAAATATAGCACACAGTACTGCAATCGAGCAATTTAAAGTCATTGAAATTCTAGCTGAAATTCTTATTATGTTTTTCAAAACCATGAGTTCTATTTTAAAATTTTACCCCTACACTCTTGAATTAGTATTTCCTTCTTTACACTCATATATTTTCACGATCATTTTTAAATGAAAAAATATAGTCTAAGTCAATCTGTAAAGAGCACTCTTTTCTCATGACACAGTTATAAAACTTTATACCAAAGGTACTACATTTAGTTTTGTTGCTTAAATAGATTACATGAATTCATTGAAGTCAACAAACATGCTCC
This sequence comes from Myocastor coypus, assembly GCA_004027025.1. NCBI lineage: Eukaryota > Metazoa > Chordata > Mammalia > Rodentia > Myocastoridae > Myocastor > Myocastor coypus. The sequence goes on along the minus strand of PVJA010001981.1, from coordinate 63,185 downwards.
TTCCTTTAACTACATGACAAATGCTAAGATTTGAATCTCTATGTTAAATCTTTGTATAAGATCGTTTGCTTTGTGGCTTCATTTTAAATGTTCTTTCGGATTAAGAATTCTCCAGTTTATATGAATAACCGAATGAAGGAATATCTAATACTTCAATGGTGACCATTCCCTCAAAGATTTCTCTTACTACTTAGCCAACTCAATAAGCCTTCTACATTTGATCCCCTTATTCTTATCAGAAGGGCGTTTCCTGCTTGTGGTGGACTGTGCTTTCTGTCTCTTGAAAGCAACTTAGAATCTGAAAGAAGTCACTGCAGAGGCACAGCCGGCAGCGAGACTGGGCGAGAAATGCATTCTGTACAAATCTAGTTACTCGAGTCGTCTTTGGACAACTTCCGGGACCAGAGCTGGAAACTGTCCTCTTTACCATATCTATATTTTTATGAGTGTACATATTTACGAACATTACACATATGGCCAAGGAGAGAGAGATGACGTGAGGCTCTCGCGGAGAATAGGAAGTAATAAGGAAATGAAACAGGTGTCAAGAAGGAGCTGCACGTTTGGGGCGAGAGCGGCGCGCGCCACGGGTCCTTCTCAGGGGGCGACCTGCAGGGGCTACTCGAGCCCCCCTTGTGGGTCTCGCTTTTCTGCTGTTTGTTCACCTGAAGCCAGGGTACACGTTTATTGAAAACAGTCCGTATTTCGTCCTGCAGAGCTGGTCAGGTTGATTTTTCTAGACCAGTGGCTATTTCTTTTTTATTCCTTTCTATGCCTTTTTTTGTTATTGTAGCTTTTGCTGAAGCTGAGGGTCGCGATTCTGTCTGGGAAGTGGGGCGTTCTCGGTAGTGGGGACAGGAAGCCGTGGAAACCGTGGGCAGCGCAGTCTCCCGGCCCCCTGCTCCCACCGACAGCGCTCCGGGGACCCAGGCGACACCTCGTGCCTGGGGGCTCCCCGTCCGAGCGCCCCGCATCGCCTGCGCCGCACACGCGGCTCCAGACTCCGCGGGGCTCGCCCGTCCCCGGGCCGCGCTGCTCCTCCGGGGCGGTGCCCACCATGCCCGGCTGCCCGCGGCTCGCGCTGCTCTGCGCGCTGCTCCCGCTCCTGGGCGCCGCTGCTTCCCGGAACCCCGCGGAGCCCCCCACGCAGTCTGCGGGGCCCGGCCGCCGCTACCCCCGCGACCCCGCCAGGGGCGCTGATTTCGATCGCGTGTACAGCGGGGTGGTGAACCTCAGTACCGAGAGCATCTACTCCTTCAACTACACCAGCCGGCCCGGCCAGGTAAGACTCGCTGCGTCCCTGCCCTCCGCGCCCAGAACTTGCCAGATTGCTGCGCCCCGGCGCAGCTAGGGTCCCCGTAGATCTTCCCTCTGGAGACTGCGGGAACTGAGAAATCCATGTTCTTCTCCTGCGAAGCAGTTGCAGCCCTGCCCAAGCTCCGGCCTCCAGCCTCGGGGACCACTCGGCTTCCCCTCCCTCCCTGCCCTGGCCGCTGGCATTTCTGGGCTTTCCAGAGGCGCTCAATCTCCTCACTTTGCACAGCCCCCGGATTTCCTCTGGGCCTTTCTCTAGGAAAGTCTAGATTGCTAGGTTTGTCAGAGGGCAGGATGGGACCGAACCTCTGCTCCTTAGTATCCTATGGGAAAGGGATCTCATTACGTTCGGACACTATGAGCCCATCTATTTAATTGTGCAAGGACGGGAAAGCCACGTAGAATCTAAAATGGAAATCAATTGTATGAGAGTGGACGGAAGCTACAGAACCTCTGTGTATTCAGTAGTCATTTCCTGCCTTTCTGTACCTTTGTCACATGTGTATGCAGCAGAGATGCTGAAAGACCAGCCAGGGACAGAGTGTGCAGCCTTCTGCTGATGTGCGGAGGGTTTAACGTTAAATAAGGGTAGATAATGGTGTGAACATTCTAGGCCTATTCCTGACAAGAGTTAAGGCTGAAAAGGAGGATCGCTCCAGTAACTGGGACTTAGACATACACATTCTGATTATATAATGTAAGGAACCGCACGTAGTTCACTTTTAACCTGGGGAGAGGGGTTCTCCAATGGACCAACCTCTGCATCTTCTTCCCATATTAATGTACCTATTCCCTACTGTCTTGGGAAATTCTGGAAACAGATCTTTAGGGAATTTGTGTGGGATTTGGTAAACTAAAAACGCCCCTAAATCTTATGTATCTCCCTTAAATTGTGAAAAAACCTTTCATCAAATTGAGAAGGGGGCTCGCACTGAGCCAGAGGGACCGACCAATGTGCCTATCACAGATTTCTTCCAGCTCCATGTACTGAATTCCCTATCCCCGGCCAGTCACCAAGTCCTTATGACGCCGTCACCATGGTAGCACAGCCCTCCTCCTTTCCTGTCCCTCTGTAACCTTCAGGCTGTGTGTTCTGTAGTGAGCAGAAAGGCTGTGTACAGATCCCCTCCACTGTAGAAACCTGGGAAGGGGTGTTCTTAACGTGCCAAACTCCACATAAATGACACTTTCCTATCTAGTGTGGGGTTCTCATAAGCTGGGCACATGAGGTGTGATCCAACTCTTGACTCCCTGGAAACAGATGCATCGCTGAAAACTTCTCAATATCATCTGGGCTGTGGGGTCAGCTTCATCCTAAATCACCAGCAAGGAAACTGATTGTATGTGCAAAGTAAATCCTGGCATTAGACTTTGATATTTCTTGCAGTTCTACTTAGGAGCACACTGACTGTGTTTTAAATGTTGAGCTTTTTTATTTTGCCTTTCCCCGCTTAGTTTTGTGTGTGTTGCTGACTATAGCACAATCTCTGTTGACAGTTGAGCTCACCTGTTTGACTTTCCTAGTAAACCTAAAGTAATAGGGGCCAATCATGTTTATCTCTACCCTCAGACATTGCTGTGGGTGCCACAGAAGTTTGTACATTATTTTTCAAAAATAAATAAGTGACTAAGAGATTAAACCATCTTTAAACTAGAGCTAAATGAAGTAAAAAAAATGTCTGTTGTGTTTAAGTTTGCTTGAAAGATGTGAAGTCACTTTAGATCATAAACATTTTTTAAATTATTGTTATATCCTATTTTGCTACCTCTGTGTAAAATGGCTTTAGTTTGTGAAGTAATGATGATAAGTAGTTTTTAAAATACCTTTCCACCATACAACCAAAAATTTGCAACCACAAGCATTCCTTTTGTCATTAAAATGTTACCAAGAAGAAACTAGTCAGATAGCTTAGTGGATTAACGCGCCTGTTTAGGCAAAGTGCAGTGGCCAAGTTTTGATCCCTGGCCTGCTGTGTTGGCCCCACCCCTGGGGTGCAATGAGAGTCAACTGAGACTGGGCATGGTGGCACGTGCTTGTAATCCCAGCACTTGGGAGGCTGAAAACAGGAGGATCACTATGAGTTCATTCTATGCATTGAGACCCTGTAGCCCCTGTCCTAAATACATTATTATTTTTTTTTAAACTGAGAAAAGCCAACAAGAAATGTTAAGTTGAAAGTCATGGGACCAGTATAACAAGTACTTCAACATCAGTGTGCATCAAGATAAGCCAAATGTCGAAACTTAAAAGTTCCTTAGACAGACTTTTAATATTCAAATTAAAAGAGCAAAACCTTCAATCCACTGACTACTCTCATCTCTACAGCCATATTTCTACTGATTGCCATTGTCCTAATCTGTCTTTTCAAGTAGTTCTCAACCTTTCTAATGCTGTGATCCTGAAATACAGTTCCTCATGTAGCAGTGACCCCAAACCAAAAAATAATTTTGGTGGCTACTTCAAATTACTAATTCCAATAAATAACATTTCACCATGGCATAGCATGGGTTTAAATATGTATTTTCCGATGGTTTTAGGCGACCCCTGTGTTTTGGTTGTTCGACCCCCACTGGGATCACGACCCACAGGTTGAGAACCGCTGCCTTACCCTCAGTTACTACTAGGGGGCTCCTCTGTCTGACTTCATTTTGGCTCATGTTAAGGACCAGCTACACTTCTGAGAGCATGAACACATGGGCTATAGCAGAATTTTACTGAACGTCTGCAATAAACACAAGAGAAAGCATAGAAAGAACATTGCTCATAGATTAAATCAGAAATCTAGGCAACACTGTCTTAACTGTGAGTCTTTGTCAGGGAGCATTTCAAGGTTGTGACTCTCGTTCTTGTCATCTCTTTGGTCATCCCTGCACTCTGTCCTCCACCCTCTAAATTTTTGTTATTCTCCCTTGTTGAACAATTTTTGCCTCCATTCCCAACTCCAGACTCACAGGGACTCTGCTAAGTAAAGATCTATGGTGTCTAGAGCAGAGGCTCACATATGACTGCTTTTCTTCTAAACCTTCACCGGCCAAGGCTCCCTCCACTGCAGGTCAGTGGCTGCCTCCATCTTCAGTCAGCGAAGAGTTTGGTTCAGATGAAAAGCCTTAATTTTGAACTTAATCTTTTTTTCCCTTTCACTTCAATCTAATATTGTTTGCTATTGCTTTTCTTTTGCTCAAAGAACAATCTATCCTTGTATAATCTTTGCTGAAGAGAAGAAGGAATTATGGAAGCCCTTGTTCCTAATCTTTCCCATCAGCCACTGCATCTCCTACAACTGCCATCCCAGAGAATGATTTTAACAAGCATGTGTCATGCTGAATTAGATGAACTCAGCACCAGGAAGTCTCCAGTTCCTTGAAGGCATAAAGAAATATAAATGTGAAGTTTCCATCTAAAAAATTAGAGAAACTAATTTTAAAAGGAATAAAAATAATAATTAAGGATTAAGATTATGCAAGATCAGGTTCATTTGCTTTCTCTATAGAAAAAGTTTCTAGAAACTCTTTTTAAGAGGAGTAGGGTTACACTGCAAACAGGATGTACTATAGACACAAGGCTCAGCCAAAGAGGAAATCATCTGGTTGGGAAAATCACCAAAAATGTTTGACCAGAACAGGGGACAGAGATACATTACTGGGATGAAAATGTCTTTATAGAGACAGATGGAGGCAGCAGTCAGATGCTTCTGCCTGAGCCAGAAGGTGTTAAGAACCCTTTAAATAAAGATCTAACCACTCTGTGACAGGTTATCTTCTCTGAGGCTTATAGTAACCGCATTACAGTGTTTACAATAGATTTTGAACCATTTCTCTGGAAATATCTTTTTCACTTTCTTAAACTGAGACATTTATCTTTCAGTGACATACATTATACTTTTTCTATATCCAAGGAGTAATCATTGCCTATATTAGTATTAACCAGTATTTGTATATCTAGAATGAATTGTATTGGTCTCTTGAATACAGATATAAAAAGCCTTCCCAGCTCCCACAAATGACAAAATACCTGAGGACACTGTCATGGTAACTTCTAACTATGTATAGGCAGCTCTCTACATCTTTTGGTGCCAAATATATGGATTTAACATATTTCAAATTGTAAATACTCAAGAAAAAAATTTTTGTCTGTGATAAATATGTATAGACTTTTTCTTGGTATTATTCTCAGACAATATAGTATAACTATTTAAATAGCATCTTTATTGTACTAGCTATTATAAGAAATCTAGTAATTTTAGTAATACAAGGAGGATCTGTGTAGATTATAGGAAAATACTATGCCACTTCATACAAGGGACTTGAGCGTTGACAGAAGGACACTTGTGTGTTCAGTAAGATCACTGAGGGACAACTGTACTGTACATTGCTAGTTACACAGAACAGTTAAAATTTGGCTGTGGTAGTTCTTCTACTTGGCACAAAGAAAGCTTCCTGTTCTTATGCTGCAACCAAAATGTCACCTTTGCTGTCCTCCCACATCCTCTTATTGAACAGAGCTCTTGCTTGTTGGAAAAAGGAATCATCTCATTACCACATTGTCTGGATGGTTGGTCCTGCAATAACAAAATACCCTTGGTGGGTCCAATTTCCAGGGAGGGCCTATTTCCCAACTTGTAGATGGCTACTTTCTTGCTGTGCCCTAAAAGGGCAAAGAGTGCAAAGAGAAGCAAAATCTTCCAGGGTCCCTCTTATAAAAGCATGTGACTGGCTTCTGTTTCTTTGGAAGAGCTCTGGTGTCCACCTTGGCCTTGGATGTTGTCTCCTGCCTTCACTCACAGACTCTTCAGCCTCCAGCAAATTTCAAGACAGAATATGGGACTTCTGGGAAAATGGCAGAGTAGTGAAGAGAAGAGAGATTTGGTTGCCAAACACTGGAATACAGCAACAGGAGGAAGAAAAGGAGGAAAGTAGGTCTCTGGGATTCAGCAAGGACTTGAAGCAAGAATTGAAGCCCACAACAAGAGTAAAGAGAGAGCCCTCAATGCATGAGAAGGAGGTAGCAAGCAGCACTTTCTCCCTGAGTCCAATTCACTGTATGGGAGAGATCAAACCTGAAAAATATAGTGACTACTGAAGACCCCAGAGGCCTCCACAGAGAAATACACCAGTGCAGCAGAGCAGTGGATACAGCAGACTGCAGTGCTTGGTGAATCATTTGGGTTCAGATGCCCCTAGGAAAGTGTAGCTGGCCAGTAGCCCTCTTGGAGCTGGGCCAGCTAAGCTTGTAACTCAGAGTAGTTGTGAGATGGCTCCATCTAGCAGCTCCCAGAGTCAGAGTGAAGCAGAACCAAATTCAATCTGGCAGATCAAGGAGCCAAATTCAAGCTCATAAAAAGCACATTGGCATTGCATGCTGAACAAATCAGGTTCCACCTCACATTCAGAACTCAGCCTGAACTTCTGCAGAACTAAAAGTGAAGGCTTTCTGGGATTATACACTGCTCCACCATAAATCTGCCACCAACTTGCTGGGATTAATCATCATGGATCTGGGTTCTGGCTTCCCACTTTGTCTATCAGTGACAGCAGAGACATGTTCCCAAGTGAATACTTTTTCTTTAGTTCTTTGTTTTGCTTTGCTTTCTTGTTTGCTCACTCTTGTTTCATGAGGGTGAATGGTTTCTGGTTTTTTATTGTTTTTCCGTTGTGTTCTTGTTTTTATTTCTTCCTTATCTCTTTCCTTCTTGTCTTCACATTTCCTTCCCAAAGTTCATGTGATCTTATTCTGTCCACTAGCCCTGCTTCTAATTGCTTGCTGTTCTGCCATTTCCCAATTTTCCCCCATCCCCTTTAAATGTCTTCCCCTGAGGGAACAAATGATGTATTGAGGGAACAATGATGTATACAACTTTGTGGATTGTTTCAGATTTTGTTATAACCACAAATGTGGCTCATGTGGTTAAAGGAGGTACATTAAAAGTTACTACAGTTTGTCATTTTCTAGGCTGTGTTTAATTGTATCGTCATTGCTGATTGTACCACTTTAGCTAAGGTGACATAATTTTTTAATCAATTGTTCTTCCTGGTATATCAAGGCTGAGATTATTTAAAGCTCATAAAAATAATATAAGCTAGTGCCTAAGAACCAGGGGCTTGGACAAATAGTTGACAACAACTTCTCATCCCCAGTAGATTAAAGAAGTAGGACCTTGTAATGTAACAGATGCAAATCACAAAAGCCAGTTGCGCCCACAAGGCAGATCTAAAAAGTAATCATTTCCTAAGGATTCTAAGTGCTAGCAGGGCCGAGGAGATAGCTCAGTAGAATAATTACTTGCCTGGCAAGTGTAGAGTCCTGAGTTCAATCCCCGGTACTGGGGGGAGGAAAAAAAAAGAGCTTAAATGCTAGCAATAAAGCTGCCTGTAATAAGCAGTTTATGAGAACCAATCCAGGAATTCAGCTAAAAAAGAAATAGAAAATGAGAAGACACAGAAGGAAGATGCAACCTCAGACTTCCAGTTCACCAAAGGCAAGCACAGGAGGCAAGGAGATAAAACAAATGGAGAGCCACCCACCTGGAATCTCTGAAATAGTAACAGTGGAAGTAACAAAGCAGATGAATGAAACACTAGAAAAAAGTCAAATCAAATAATTTCTCAGGCAACTATAGAGATGGTGTCCATAAGAAGAAACATGATTACTGACTCTAGAGAAGATGCAGATGAAAAAATAGGAGAAATGGAAGGGTTTAGGGAAATGATGGAAACCATAAACACCCAACATAGGGAAGAAATAGAATTCATAAAACAGATTCAAACAAACATCCAGGACAGAATGAAGAAATATGAGGACAGAATGTCATACATAGTAGAGAGGATCACAGTTAGTGATCATGCAAATAAAGATTTATTAAGCATAATAAGAGTCCACAAAAACAGCTGTGAGATAATGCAAAGAAGAATAACATAAGTTTGATTGGAGTTAATGAAAAAGCAGGAGAGAACACAAAGAATTTTTTTTAAATATTTTATTTATTTATTTATTTTTGTTTCAGAACCTTTCTTTATTCACTCATTTTTATGGCCGGCTCAGCCCGCCCCGAGGGCAGGGCTGGCGCAGCATGTGGTGCCGGGGATCGAACCGCGGTCCCTGAAGCCGCCCAAGCTTTCCTAAGCAGGCGCTTTAGATCACTGAGCCATCCCGCCAGGCCCCCACAAAGAATTTTAAATCAAGAAAACAAACAACAACAACAAAACAATTGTTCATAGACGCAATGACAGAAAACTTCCCAGACAAGGAAAAAAATTTGCATATAGAGAAATATATGTATCAATACTGCTTAGAAAAATTATCATGTCTGCAACTTGTACTCTGAACAACTACTATGAAGACAATAATATGCATTTTATCAATTATTGTGGCTGGCCTACTAACATGTCTTTAACCTGTCTCATTGTTATTTTTTATTAAAAGTAATAAAATTATTTAAAAAAACAAAGCCAGGAACAGTGGTGCACACCTGTAATCCCAGCACTTGGGAGGCTGAGGCAGGAGAATCGGTGCAAGTTTGAGAGCAGCCTAGGCTACAAAAGTGAGTTCAACGCCAGCCTGAACTGCATAGTGAGACCCTGTCTCAAAAAGACAAAAAATAAAAAAGGAATTTGGCATATAGAAAAATGAGGCATATAAAATTTCAATTACCCATTATCAAGAAAATCAACACCAAGGTATGTGACAGTCAAGATTCCAGAACTTCAAAATGATAACAGAATATTGAAGCTGTTAGTCAAAATAAACAAATCATCTATAAGGAAAGCCCATCAGAATCATGGTAGGCTTCTCGACAAAAAATTTCAAATCAAGGAGAGCTTCGAATAAAGTATTTAACTTCCTTAAGGAAAATAACCTGTAACAGAAATTGATATATCCTGCAAAACTGTCTTTTTAAATTTATGGAGAAGGGCCAGTGGTATAGCTCAGAGGATTTAGGGCTTGCTTAGAGGAAGAGCAGAGGCCAGGGTTCAGTTCCTGGCCCCTCATGCCACACCAGCCCCACTCTAGAGCACGCTGAGCCAGCGATGGAGACTGAGTGTGGTGGCGCATGTCTGTAGTCCCAGCGCTTGGGATATACAAACAGGACGATCACTATGACTCAGTAGTGAGACCCTTAAAAAAAAAAAAAAAAAAAAGGAAATAGACATAAATTTATGGAGAAATAGTATATTTCCATAGCACACAGTACCTAACTACCTCAGTAGAATAAGCACCTGCTTGGCAACATGGGGTCCTGAGTTCAATCCCTAGTACCACACACACACACACACACACAAAAAAAAAAATCATTACCACCCAACCAATGCTCCATAATGTACTGAAAGACATTCTAGAAAGACATAACAAGGACTACAAACCCACTAGCCCCAAAAGAATTAATCTACTAAGCAAGGCAAGCAATTAAACATCAGTGGGAGGATGAAACAACATGAAATAACATGACAAGTATAAGTCATTACCTATCAGTTATAACCTTCCATGTAATTGGCTTTAATTCACAAATTAAAAGAAACACATTGACAAAATGGATCAAGAAACAAGATCCAACAGTACACTACATACAAGAAACACATTTATCTCAAGAAAGAAATTCATAGACTGAAAGTCAAAGGATAGAAAACAATATTCCATCTTACAGAACCCAGAAAAAAAGGCAGGTAATAGCCTTCTATTTACAGACAAAATGAGGTCAAGCCCAGACCCATGAAGACAGACAAAGTCATTATATTCTCTTTTGAGGGGGGCAGGGCGGTGGGTAGTACCAGGAATCACCTGAGAACTTATGCTTGCCAGGCAAATGCTATGCCTCCGAGCTATATCCCTAGGTACTATACCCTCATAAAGGGAGCAATCCAAGAGGAAGAGATAACAATAATAAATGTATATGCAGCAAATTCCAGTGCACTCAATCATATAAAACAAACATTAATGTATATGAAAAATCAAATAAGCACTAATACATTTATATTCGGGGACCTTCATACATTCCTGTCAGAAATAGACAGATCAACTAGACAAGAAAATTAACAAAGAAATATCAGAACCAAACCAAACTTCTGATCAAATGAACTTAGCAGATATCTACAGTATTCTATCCTACAACATCAGACTACATATTCTCAGCAGCACATGGGACATTCTCTAAGCTTGACCAAACTCAGTCAGGCGCAGGAAACTGTAGTCCAATCCCCAGCTCCACATGCCACACTAGACCTGCACTTGAGGCAGCCCGAGTCAGAAAAAAAAAATCCTTTGAATATTATCATGCCATAGTGTAATGAATCTGGAAATCAGTGACAAAAGAAATCATAAGAACTCCTGAACAATCAATAGGTCACAGATGAAGTAAAGAAATCAGACAGTTTAGGGACCTGGAGAGATAGCTCTGTGGCACAAGTGCCCACCTGGCAAGTACAAGGTCGTGAATTTGAACCTCAGTCCCACCAAAAAAAAAAAAAAAAGAGAGAGAGAGAGAACGAGAAAGAAAAAGAAACTAGACAGTTTAGCAAAGCAGCAGACACCATAATCTTGACTTGAAATTTCTAACATAAAGCTACTGTGATAAAAACATCATGATAGGCCATGGATACAGCTCAGTAGCACAGAGCCTGCTTAGCACATAGAAGGTCATGAGAACAACATGATAGCTGGGTGTGGTGGCACATACATGTAATCACAGCACTGGAGGCTGAGGCAGAAGGATCGCCATGGGTTTAAGGCCAGTCTGGGCTGAATAGTAAGTCCAGGACAGCTTCAACTACATAATGAGACTCTGTCTCAAATAATAATGGTAATAATAATAATAATAATAATTGTAGAGGGGGAAAAAGCAGACCTGAGGATCAATGCAGCAGATTAGAAGATGCTAAAACAGCACCAAACATCTTATCTTTGACAAATGAGCCAAATGTCTTCACTGGAAGAAAGATAGTCTCTTTAATACATGGTCCTGTAGACTGGAAACCTTTTTAGGTAAGTGGATGTAACTTGTGACTATACCTATATGTGAAATATATCAGACCCATATATGTAAACATCATATTGATTCACTAGTATGAGAAATTGATTGACTAAGATCCAAAATATATGATAGGTACTGTGAATTGGGAAGAAATTGTCCAAAAGAAAAGACAAACTGTGATGGGGTGGAGAATGGGAAAGGAAGAAAGGGAAAAAGAAAAAGTATATTTATACACAAATATATTTATAAGATGGTTATAGTCATACAACTAGTTTCTCTCAGTTCATTGCAAAGAAAGTTTTGTGCTGCTATTGTTTGAAGAAGATATCATGCCTATATCTTGTACTCTGAATAACTACTACAAAGACAACAATATGCAATGTCTTAGTTATTGTAGCTCTCCTACTATCTTTTTTTGAAACTCTGTTTTGTTATTTTTATTTTTTCTCTTTAAAATAAAAAATAAGTAAATGCTGCTGGAAAAGGACCATTTAGCTTTCCACATGCAAAAGACCGATATCTTTTACCATACACTGAACTATAATAAAAATTGGTCAAAGATCTAGGTGTGAAAACTAAAACACTAAATCTGCTGGAAGAGAGAATAGATAGAACTTTTGAAGACATTGACATAAGTAAAGACTTCATGAACAAAACTCTGATCACACAGGAACTGTCACATAACAAAATCAACTGGAATCGTGTCTTATTAAAAAGCTTTTCCACAGTTAAAGTCACCACCAACAGAGTGAAGAGACAACCTACAGTGTGGGAAAATTTTTGTCAGTAGTTTCTCATAGAGCTACTACCTAGAAAATATTTTTTTAAAAATCCGATTTCCCAGATTTAAAGGCCCAACCCAAAATGGGCACCTGAAATGAATACATACATCTCAGATAAAGAATTAGAACCAACAAGTAAATATATTAAAAATGTTCTACAACATCAGTCATTTGAGAAATGCAAGTTAAAACAATGCTGAGGTTCCATTTCACCCCAGAAAGAATGGCAGTTATCAAAATATCAACCAATAACAAATACAGTGCTGCGGGGAAAAAGGGGCTCATTTCCACTGTTAGTGGAAGTGTAGACTAGTGAAAGTACTGTGTAAGTCAGTGTGGAGATTCCTCAAAAAGCTAAAACTAGATGTTCCATTTAACCAAGGAATTCATGTTCTTGGTATCTTCCTAAAGGAATTAAAAGCATCATACCACAGCAATATGTACACATCTATGCTTATAGTGGCACAGTTTATAATAACACTGTCTTGGAAAGAACCCAAATGCTCATCAACTGATGAATGGGTAAAGATGTGTTCTTTAAAAATACTGTGGTGGGGGCCCATCTGTCAAGTGCAAGGTCACAGTTTGATCTCTGGTACCCCCACAAAAAATTATAAAATACTATTCTGTCATGAAGAAGGATAAGCTTGAAACCATTTCTTGCTTGATGGATGCCCCTTCAACATATTCAGAAGTGAAATAAGTTAGACACACATGTTTAAATGCCACATTGTTTCTCAGTGTAAGAAACTGAAACTGTAAATAAGGACCAAAATGTATAGTGGATATTGGGAAGTGGGGAGAAAATGTCCAAACTAGAAGAAAAACAAGGGGAAAGCAAAGGAGGAAGAAAGGAAGAGACAGGAGAATAAAAGAGATGAGGAGGATAAAAATAGAGGCAAAGCTTTTGTAAATAAAGAGGGGAAGAGAATTTGGAGGTAGAGAAGGGGATGGCAGAAAATAAGTAGCAAGGTATGTCATATACAGGTACAGATGCCCTGCGATGAATGCGACCATTCTGTAGGTCTAAAATGCACCAGTTAAAACGGAGCGTTTTTTCCCTCATTCTGCTCCAGTACCCAACCCAGCAGTACATACTGCATTGGATCATAAAATTTTTTATTTCCTTTATCCAGAACATTTCCATGTGCTCCCTTTTTCTTTCAGGACTTCACATGGTATTTCTTCACCTTTAGATTTGGAGCATCCATTTTTCTCAGAAACTTTATACAATTAATGTTGCATTAAGGATTGAAGTTGATTAATGATGCCCTTAAGGCATCATGTCAGAGTCAAATGATATAGTGAGATTTCCTGTTAGCAATGCAATTAAAATTGGTTACTTGGTGAAGATGGCTTTTCCCATGCTTCTCACCTGTTAAATTACAAATTTGCTTTGATTAATAAAAGCTAATGTGTGGAGCAATACCTTGAGACCATGTCAATATCCTGTGTGTCATCAAACATGGAACACAACTATTGATTATTTTAGCAGCCATTTATTATTGTTCCCTGAGTGAAATGCTACTATAATAGTTTCCTAGTAGTGATTAGCTGGCATATTGTTCCTCCTACATTTCTCATATCTACTATGACTTCTTTCTCTCTCATTTATTTACTTTATTGGTATCATTATGGACTCAGATTCTTATTTGATTCCTCTACTCATTGCTTTTAGTCATATTTTTAAAATTTTGCTATAAAAAACTTTGTATTCTAAATACGATATGATTTTTCCCCTTAAAATCAGTCAACCTCCATGTTTACAATGAGCATACAGTAAGAGTCTCTTTCATCCACGAAGATTTCTTCTCTTCCCTTCCCATCCCTAGCAGAATAATATTTTAATGTCTGCTAAGCAGTCATACACAGGTGTTCAAAATGCAGAGTTCTCAGTTATCCAAATCATCACTGAGTCACATCCACCAGATCATCAGTTAGAGACCAAAAGTGTCTGCCCCTGGACCAGGTATAATCATCCTCAGTTTTAAATTTGCAGTTAAAGCAATAAGTACTTTTTCCCATGAAAAACTAAAAGCCAGACTAGTGATAGCTAAGGCCAGGATCTCTCAACATCTGATTTCAGGTTCACAATTTTATCCATTCAAGTTATGAAGTAAGGAACTCACAGAATATATATATATATATATATATATATATATATATATATATATATATATTCTACAAGAGCTAACTATGTAGATCTGACCTATAGTGATTCTTCTGTTTTCAGCTTCTCAAACACTGGGGTTACACACATGCACCACTATGCCCAGTCTCAATCACCCACCAACTCACGTGCCCCAGGGGCAGGGCTGGCATGGCACATTGAGAATCAAGCCCTGGCAGCTGCGCTCTGCATAAATAGGTGCTTTAGTCTGCTGACCTATCTGTCAAGCCCTTCCAGAACATTTTTGTAGTACGGATTTTCATTAGTGGTTTCTAAGGTATGGTAAAATTTATCTTGGAGTTACAGAGTATGAGAGAGTTAACACTGTTTTCATGTACTTTCTAAATATTTAACGACAAATATATTTTACTTTTATTTATTTTTTCTATGTATTGCCTAGGCAAAGGCAACAAATAACTAAGAAACAGGGTATTATTAGAGAATAACATGAGATGAATACTAGAAGATACATGTTTTTATCCTTTTCTGTTTAGCTGTGGACCTTCAGCAAGCCCTGTCCCCTGAGCTCTATTTTTATCACTGATGAGAGGATTGCATTTTTAAAATCTTTATTCAAGTATTAAAATTCAGGGTTCTGATATTTTTCTACTATGTGTTAGGTTAAATTTTTTCTAAACTACAGACAGGATAAACTTTTTGCCAAAAAAAAAAAAAATCTATCTATCTATCTTGTAAAATCAAGCAGACAAAAACATTATTTTAAATGATTTCTTTTCTATTTGAAAAGCTTCCATAGAACGCTTTTCTGCTTAGAAGTGGTGTGAGTTTGTTATGCTTTGCTTTCCACTTCTGCCTGGTATGTGTGCACGTGTGCTGAGCTTTTTATTGCAAGTCTCCCTTTTTTTCTCGCTCTTATTCTTGCTGACTGCCATGTCAATAAGCTTGCTATCATGTTGAGTTTATTTATTTGGTTGTTCTTTGTTTTATTTTTACTGCTGTGGGGGTCCTTCTGGGAAGGCATTTTAAACATTTGAAATATTATGCAGAGATTTTAAGCCTTTTGTCTTTCCCAGTTTGGTATCAGTTGTTTACTTAAAGTATCTTCAATGCACACAACAATATGCAGTGTCTCAACTATTGTGAATGTGCTGCTAACATGTTTTGAAACTCTCATAGTTTTATCTCTTATTAAAAGTAATAAAAATTAACATTTAAAAAAAGTATCTTCAATGCAATGTCTTAACATGGACTTCAATCTACAAGTCTAAGGTATAGTAGATACTTGTAGTACCTTGGAACTTCTTAGGTGTAGGGAGTAGCCACCATTTCTGTCTTCTTTTCATACAGAAATAACCAAACAGAGTTGACATCATCGCATGTTGCTATGCAGCACTCTTGAGCATGTGAGCCAGTTCTTCCTGCATTGTTCAGCTCCAGCTCCCAGAAGTTTTGTGTCAATACACCAAGAGCATTCATGATTCAGAGGCACATCTCGGGGGCTGCTTGGATCAGGACCTCTCCATCCTTTCTAAATAGTTACAATGAAAAATATTGAGTATGACGTGGCACCCGATGATGAAGTCATGGTCTTCTACTTCATGGGAGTGGGGGTGGGGGGAATGGCACAGATTTGTAATCATTCCTCTTCCTCTTCTTGCGTCTTTTGATGATGGAAACCCTGAGGTTTTCTTAGTGCTTTAATTGGCTATTCTAACTAAAAAAAGAGAGAGAGCATGAGGTCTTACATTTTTCTTAAAAACTGAAGTCAGTAAGAAGAACATTATGTTCCATTTGGCTCTCAGTCTAATCCTTTGGGTTTCATATGCAATCAGCTTTTCAGAATGTGTGTAAAAAATCATCTGTATGGGAGAAGCAGCTGTTTAATATGTTAAAAGCTTGCATGAAGGGTTAGTTTGATGTTTGAGCACTGGAATACTTGCTACCATGGGTGAGACCCTGGATTCCATCCACTTCCAGCACTGCAGGAAATAAGGGAGGGAGGGAAGGAGCAAGGGAAGGGAGAAAGAAAGGAGGAAAGGAAAGAAAAGAAATTTCCTCATTTCTGGGAAAGGGAAGCAAAGCTGTATGTTTATACAGCCAATATAAATTATGTATTAAATACTACTAATACTAAAAGTAGTCAAAATTTACTTGCTAAGATAATTTCTTATTGGATTTCTCATTCTCCTTTCTTTGGCTTATCTGAAATGACAATAGTTTATAAAAATTTGGAGGCGCTAATTTCATGCAAGAATGAAGACAGAATTTTTTAATGGATTATATGCAAAGACTGAAACTGGCTTGAGGATACGCTAAAAATTATGTTCCGAGAAAGCTGAAAACAAGCTTTCTTTCCTGTTCAGGAAGGCATCATAGTAATCCACTTAGCCGTCACTGCCTCCAAGAAGCAAGGGAGCTTCTTTCCGTTTGCACAACTGAAAAGCTTTCTAGGAGTCACTCCTCAAACCATAACTCTAGGGTGCTATTGTTAGGCACGATATTCTGCAGCTGATCTCAAAGCTGGTCAGAGGTGTTAATATGTAATTATGAATTTTGCCTTTGCTTTGGTTAGATACCAAGTGTTTGAATGAAACATTTTACTTCTGAAAATAGTAAAAAAGTTAAAGTTTGTTATCATCAAGTAATGTGCTGTCTTAAAAGCCTTCTCTGTCTGTCTGAGGTCCATGGACCTTCAAAAATATGACAGAATGTTTGTTTTTCCCTCCAGCTGACCCAGGATGTGATACGCATGAGGTTTTACTTTGCTTTGCTTTGCTTTGCTTTGTTTTCCTTTGTTTCTTCAATAACACTTTTTCCCCACCTGCCCCAAGCAATGTCTTCCATTATTTTTTTAAAAATCTTTTGTTTATTTATTTATTGGGTTCAGGGTCTCACTATGCAGCTTAAACTCATAGTGTTCCTCCTGTCTCAGCCTCTCCAGTGCTGAGATTGCAAGCATGCACCACCAAGCCCAGTTTCTGTAGCTGGCATAATGCACCTGAGGTTCTGGGACTAGTGCAACATGAAGTACTCAGTATGGAACCTGGGTCCTTGTACTTGCCAGGCAGGCACTCAGACCACTGATCTATCTCCCCAGCCTGTCTTTGATTATTAACATCTCTCATTAATGTGTCATACTGAAGATGAACCAGTAAGTGTACCTTAGAGTAGTCATCGCTAACTAAAATCCATAGTTTATATTTGGGATCACTTTTATTGTTGTATAGTTCTTTGGATCTAGAGAAATGCGTAATGTCATGCATCTGCCATTATAGTATTATGAAAAATGATTTCACTCAAAAAACCTGTGTTCCACTTCTTCATCTTACTCTCTTCAACTGAGCCCATGGTAAACACCATTTTTTATTATCTCCATGGTTTTACCTTTTCCAGAGTGTCATGTATTTGTGAGGGAGTTTGCAACACGTCGCCACAAAATATGTTACTCTAGTACACTAACTTTTTACATCAAAAGCATTTCAAAATATCAGGTGCAAGGTGCAAGAAGATAACTCGATCATCATTTCTTTTCTTTTTTTTTTTTTTTTTTTTTTTTTTTTTTTTTTTTTTTTTTTTTTTTTTTTTTTTTTTTTTTTTTTTTTTTTGTATTTTAGGGAAGGGTCTACAGGGTGTTCAGGGTCTCACTACAAGATTGGACTCATAGTGATCCACTTGTTTACAGCCTCCCAAGAGCTGGAATTGCAGGCGCAGGCCCAGTCTTACCTGCTGTCTCAGCGTGCCCTGGGGGTGAGACCAGCACGTCAGGCCCTGGGGATTGAACCTCTGGCCCTTGTACCTACTTGCAGGCACTTTAATCCTCTGAGCTATCATTCTGTTTCTTAAAAGCAGGAAATGAAATTCCATACAGCGGTTCTCAACCTGTGGGTCGCAACCCCGGCAGGGGTTGAACAACCAAAACACAGGGGTCACCAAAAGCCATTCCAAATCATAACTGTAGCAAAATTACAGTTTTGAAATATCCACCAAAATTATTTTTTGGTTTGGGGTCACCACAACATGAGGAACTGTATTGTGGGGTCACAGTATTAGAAAGGTTGAGAACCACTGATAGAAGATGGTAAGAAGTAAAAAGTTTATGAAGGATGACAAGTTGAGGCCCTTGTCTGCTTCTCTATCCAACCAATTATCCAAGATCATGACACTTTGTCACATTTTAAAAGTTTACCCATTGAACTTATGTAAGTGCTTAGCTGTATATCTTTCAGTCTTCATTTCTTCATGTGGTCCTCCATCTCATTATATGAGATAATATGAGGTAAATTTTGGTTTCTTTACAGTCAAAATCATACATCATGTAGCCTTTTAAGACTTCCTTTATGGTTTTGCTTGTTTAATTGTAGCTTGATAGCTGGTTTCTTTTTAGTGCTAAATAATATTCCATTGTCTGGAGAAATCACAATTTGTTTTTCCATTACCATATTAAAGAATATCTCTATTGCTATCAATTTTGTGCAGTTATAAAGCTGATGTAAATGTTAGTGTGCAGGTTAATATGTACAGTCAAGTTTTCAACTATGATTTCTGGGTTATATAGTAATATTATGTTTGGTTTTGCAAGAGCTGTCACATTTTCTTCCAAAGTGACTAAATGAGTTTGCATTCACAGCAGTAATGAATGAGAATTCCTGTTACTTCACAGCATAATTAGAATTTGATTGTGTTGGGGGCTTTGAATTTTTGTTTTAATGTATTTAGTGCAGGGACTATGGGGTTTCACTACACAGATCAGACTCTAATTCTCATGTTTTCAGCCTCCCAAGCACTGGAATTACAGGCATGTGCCACCACACCCGGTCTCAATCACCGACTCAGTGTGCCCCAGGGGCAGGGGCAGTACAACACACCAGGGATGCAGCCCCAGCCACTATGCCCTGCCTAAGCAGGCTCTTCAGTGTGATAAGTTATCTGGCCAGCCCTCGGGCCTTGAATTTAGTTCTTCCAATGGGGGTATAGTAGCATCTTATTGTTATAATTTGCAGTCTCTTAATATCATATGCTCCTGAGCATCTTCTCATACATTTGTTTATCTCCTTTGTCTATATATCCTCTTTGGCATAGTGTCTAACCACATATAAGCAGATCTTTAGACTACTTTTAAATTTTTAGATTTCTTATTGTTGCATTTGATAGCTCATTTTATAAAACTTTATAAATACACTGCCAAAAAAGCACACATTTTTATAGATTTTGAATATTACTATATCAGATGCATGTTTTATAAAAATGTTCTCCATTTTCATACCTTAGCTTTTCATTTTCTTAATATCTTACATAGAGTAAATATTTTTAATTTTAATAAAGCACCACTTATTAGCTTTTTTCTCTAGAATCAATTTTTGGTGGTTTACCTAAAAGGTTATCATCAAATCAGAAATTACCTAGATGTTTTTCTTATTTTATGTGCTAGAAGTTTTATAACCTTGCATTTTGCACGTTGGTAGGTAACCCACTATGAGGTTCACTTTTATGAAAGCTACAAGGTCTTCTCTACCTTCTCATTACTATTTCATTGTCGTGCTGTCCAGTTGTTTCAGTGCTTCATGCTGAAAAGACCCCGCTGAGGCTTTACGGTGTCTTATCCACACCTGCATTAGTGGCCTGCCTTGGAACCAAGGCTCTGAGGCAGCCCTGTGCCTGGTGCTGTGCTCCTCCCACCATTTTCAACCTTTCCTTTGGGTTCTAAATCTACTGTTCTCTTGACTGCCCTTGTGTCTCCATGTACCTCTCATCTGGTTTAGCTTTCAAACCCATGAGTATGAGCTCCTCCAGCTGTTTGCAGCATAGTTAACTGTGAAGATCCATTTTACTAATCTCAGAGGGTAGTTTTGTTCTTTTCTTCTTAATTCAGAGCTACTATGGATAATGAGTTAATAGATTTTGCTGTGTAGCTTTTTTTTTTTTTTAAGAGTTTTATTTCTTGTTTCAGAACTTTTGTTTGTTTATTTATTTATTTGCATGGCTGGCTCAGCCTGCCCTGAGGGTAGAGCTGGCGCAGCATGTGGTGTCGGGGATCAAACTGCGGTCCCTGCAGCCGCCTAAGCTTTCCTAAGCAGGAGCTTTAGACCACTGAGCCATCCTGCCGGGCCCCCTGTGTAGCTTAACAAAGGATGAAAAGCACACATTTGGGCAGTTAGCAAATATATGGGTTGATTTCTAGAATCATTATTTCCTTTACTAAGGTCAACATGTATCCCTTTGTGAAGTTTGCTTAGCTACAGAAATGTGATTGGGCTTGTGCTTAAGACTTTTTTCTGTTCTTCTTTTCCATTGTTAAAAGAAAACCATATAAAATGTCTTTTGAAACTGTAAGAAAAGGGTAATTTTGCTTTAAACCCAAAAGTTCAAAGTATCTTTTAAAACACTCAGTGATTTCTCACATCAGAGAACAGTGACAACCAGCTAGATAGGTTACTTATCCAAAATCACAAACTAGTTTGAAGTGTAACCAAGAGTGTAACTCAAGTTCTTAAGGATATTTTCTCAAGGTATTTCTGTTAGAACTCTCTCCCACAAGAGCACATCTATTAGCTTATCAACAGCAACAAAAATAACTTTATGATCTAATAGTCATTTTCTCAGTCATTATTTGTTGTTGTTGTTGTTGTTTTGAGACAGAGTCTCCCTATTTAGCTAACATTAGCCTTGAGCTCATTCATAGCTCAGGCTGTCCTTGAACTCACAGCAGTCATCCTCCCAAGTACTGGGATTTCGGGCATGTGATACCATCTCTGGTTCAGTCACAGCTTTTGACTACAGTTTAAGACTCATGTCTGACCCTACAGTTGCTGCAATTAAAACAAAATTTTGGTTATTGCTGTTTTTCCCCATGAATTTTCCAGGCATCCTTTGAACTGTGTATCTGAGGGAGCCAGGTGGACACTGATTGGCAGACCTTCTTTAGTGTTTCAAAGAACCACAGTCACTACCAACCATGGTCTTGTACTGGCCCGTGGGGCTCCCAGAGGGCTAATTTCAATCCCTTTAGGGCTTTATTTTCATCAAGGCACAATGCAGCAAGGAGGCTCACTCAGGTAGCCCATCCACCACTTCAGAGAGGTCTTATTGCTGAGAACTGGTATTTCTTGCTCTGTGCTAAGCAGCCATGAAGATAAGCTGTGACAAACAGGACTGACTGATTGTTTCTGTCCCTCTAGATGAACTGCCCTGTTGTGGACAAAGTGACTCATAACTATTTTAATTAACTTCCTGGGAGAATAAGTTATAGGCCAAAAAACTAGCATGGCAAGGCCTACAGTTTTCTTTTGTTCCTTTCCCCACCTGTTTAAAAAAAAAAAAAAATCTTGTATTTGCCTTCCTTTTCTTTCCATGTGCCCTTTGCCAGAGAGAAAGGATTACAGTCTTCTGAGGAGAGAAGCAGAGTTCATCTGGATAACAAAGCAATAATAAATTGGGAGGTGGAGGAAGAATGGTGAAGTTGAAGGGTGCCAAGGGTTTGGGCAGATCTGTGGGCACTGAGGCTCCAAAATGATGATTATGACTAGGAAAACAGGGAAATAAGGATATGAGGTCAGACAAAGTTCTCACCTACAAACAACTGGAATCCACTGGCTAGCATAAGCAGAGAAAAAGAATTTACTAGAAAAGTAGTGGGTAGAACTCAAACCTGAGTTTTCAGGCTCGGACAGTATTTGAGAAGCAAGGAGACTAGGCCATGAGAAATTGTAACAGTAGGTGTGCAGCAGGAATGTGTGGTCAGAGTATCGTCCTGGCACTATGACTGCGACTGCCATTCGGTATGATCACTACCACATACCCTGTTGGTGTCACCATCATCACCAGCGAATTCTAGCTCTCCCCCTCCTATGTATAAGTTATTCATGACTGAATGCACAAGGTGGGAGCCTCCAGCTGTGCAAGCACAGGTAGTGTAGACATCTGCCCCAGGCAATCCACAGGGAGCTCCAGGGAGGAACAAAAGTAGAGACATGTCCGCACATACATGCATAATAACTCCCTCCTTAGGGAGTAGCAAGACTAGAAAAATATGGTAAAAAGTAAAAGCGGCAGTTTCTAAAGTTATGGATTAAAGACAGCAGTACTAAACATGGAAAAAAAAAAAAAAAAGGAAAGTGTAAGGTTTCTAGACTCCCTACAACTTCCTCTACTGATGAGATGTATGTTGGAGACCTGTCCTTCAGGAAATTATCACTTAGCAAAGGGACAAACAGTGGCATACTGCAGGCTTCTGTGGGTTGGAGCAGATGACCCCAGCATGGTGTGTGTCTAGCAGCACCCACAAGTTCTATCCACTTGTATCTGCACCGCCACCCCCAGACCCCAGCTGCCAAGCTCCTTCCTTGATGTGCTGTGGAACTCAAGGTCAGACATCAGCAAAACCCCCAGAATCTGAAATTCTTTGAGTTTTTTCTGATTATGTGAATCATTTCTGCCTTTGCTGTAACTGAAGCCTGGCTTTACATAGCCTTGGCTTCCACAAAACTCAGAGGGTGGGGCAGAGTGGAGGAAGTTTCTCAAAATACCCAACATTTTGGGAGGCTGTATAATAGTCCCAAAAGCAACTTACCAAAGTCCTTATAGACTGTGCCCAGGTTAGGCCATGCATTCAAAAATAGCAATGTGGCCCAAACAAACGTAGGGATCAAGATATGAGAGAAGCAAGCGGGGATCCCATGGTCTCTTAGCTTTGTGCATTTAGAGAGGATCGCATATTTTGAGTTTCAGGGCAGAATTCAAGGAGGGTTCGGCACCTCTGCCTTAAGGCACCGCGCAGTTCAGTGGTTTGCTCAGCTAAAAAATGGGTTCCCTAAGGCCCTTTCGGCTTGTCTTGAGAAATTGTCTTTGAAGAAGACATTTGATAATGATTAATTTTGTCTTATTTAGAAGCAGTTTCCTTTAGATAATACTATATCCTGACAGGCATTTATTTAAAGTTATAAATGACTGGCAATAAATTCTGTGCATAAATAAAGAGCTGATACACATCAAATCATAACTCTTACAACCATAACAGTAATTTTCTAGTGCTTTTCCATCTTCAAAGCATTAATTAAGTAGGCTTCAGAATATCTCTAGAAGGAACCTGCCGGAAGTTCAATCTGCACATTAAAAAATGTAGGAAGCCAATATTTGAGTTCAGCCTCTAACCATAAAATAATCGTTTTTACCTGCTTACTGGAGGGTGCTCACCAAGGGATAGTGATAGGAAAGATAAAAAGAAAAGAATTCATGCCCACCTGAGCGGTCAGCTCTCTGAGATGATGGTGAGCCAGCACAGGTTGCTGGCTGGCTCCCAGGTGCCAGGCCAGGAGATGCCTAGGCCCAGGGGAGGCCCCTGGGGATGAGTAAAATAAAAAATAGTGAGAAAATTAAAAAAAAAGTGAGAAACTGAAGCTCACTATAGTGTGAGGCCAAGGCAGCTTACAGTAAGCTAGAGTCTTCTGGATATACCTATTTTGCCAGAAGCTGATGTGAGAATTCTCTAGGGCAGTATTTCCCAAGGTGAACTCCAAGAACATCTGTGCTGTAGGAAGATTTTGGTATTGTATGCAAGAAGGGTCTTGAGCATAGGGTAGCTTAGCAATATCCTGATCACCCAACCTCTGGACCCATTTTGATGTGGAAGAATTCCTCATACCATGAGTGTCAACAGGAGGTAGAGACCTTTCTACTACTGAATCTGAATGCCAGGTACTCTCTTTCTCCTCTACCTTTAGCCACCACGAAGCTCAGATGTGAGCATGCGCTCACTCAGACCTGTTCTCCCTAGTCTGGGTTGGGAACCCACATGGCAAGGAAGCAGCTATTCGGTAGCAATGGAGACAAAACTGGGTTTCCATAGATGACTGTGGTAATGAAGTGGAGGCGCCTAAACTCCTCTGCTCCCTTTAGAATAAAGTCCCAACCTCTAACATGACTTGCAATGTTCTTGCAAGATTGTCATGATCCTTCATGCACATCATGCTTTAAGCAAACTTCCTTCTTAATTCTTCAAATATCTCTCTCTTTCTCTTCCCCCCTCTCTTTCTCTTCCCCCCTCTCTTTCTCTTCCCCCCTCTCTTTCTCCTCCTGTGTGTCTGTCTCTCTCCCTCTCCTCTCTCTCTCCCTTTCTTCCCTTCTTCTCTCTCTCCCTCCCTCTCTGCACCTCTTCCCTACATTTATTACAGTATTCCTTTTATTTAGACTTTCTTTTTGCTCTAACCCATGTATTTTTGCTAATTCTTTCTGATCATTTAGGAAGAAATTTCTCAAAAGATAATGCTGTGTGTATCCATAGAAACCTGAATGCTAATGAAATGGTTTGTTTAACTGGTGTTCCACATGGAAACCTCTAATCTCAGTGAAGAGAGTGACTATCTCTATACTGCTGACTGAGGCAGCTTTGTGTCCAGAGCAATGCCTGGCACAAGATAGAGAGCCAAATATTTACTGAGTGGACAAAGTTCATCCTAAAGTAGTCAGAGTCTGGCTTTGTGTTATTCTGTATCCTTGGACTACTTATGGTTATACAATCATACAGTGCTTGCCTATCGTTTTACTGGAATTAAAGCTTTACTATAAGGGCCAGCCAAATAGCTCAGTTAAATTAAAGCACCTGCAAGCAGGTTCAGGGCCCAGGGTTCAACCCACAGGCCTTCAGTGCCAGCTCTGTGCCTGAGGTGCACTGAGATGGCAATTGAGCCTGGGCATGGTGGCTGGATGTTGCTACTCTTCTCACTCTACAGTTAAGGAAACTGAGGTCCAGGGCACTGATGTGATCTGTCCAAGGCCACTCAGCTAGTGGATGTCACCACACCACTCAGCTCTTCAGAGGCTATAAACAGGTGGCTCACTTTGAGTCCAGTCTAGTAGTGAGACCCTAAACACCCTATAGACCCTTCCTAAAAATAAATTCTTTTGCTATAAAATTTACATTATAAATCAAAGCAGGAAAGCTTATATAAATGTATGTACTTGCCTAAATTACTATTGGCATAATGAAATTGGTGAGAGGAGGTCTATAAAACATTCTTCTTAGAGAAGTGCCTCTGAATCCAAAACGTTGACAATCTGAACATATAGGGAATAAGGACTTCCTAAAAAGTAAACTGCTCTTTTCAGTGAGATGAATGAATTTTTTCTAGAAGCCTAACCATCAAAGGAAATTCATATCTTATGTGAGATGAACTGTGTAACTTCTCTTTTGCCTGGAGTGACTGTGTATCAAATGTGTCTCAACAGAGTGGCAGACAGATGACAACTGATTGATGAGTAGATGGGGTGGGCAAATGCTGTCCTAGCCCACAGTGCAGTGGGGCACCTCTGTCCTGTGCTCTCCAAGGCTCAGGACACAGCCCACATCAGCTGCTGCTTGACTGATGCTGCTGCCTGGGACAGTGGATGCTCTGGATGTTGTCACTCTTCTCACTCTACAGTTAAGGAAACTGAGGTCTAAGACACCAACTCAGTCAGTCCAAGGCCACTCGGCTAGTAGATGTCACCACCAGAAATAAAACTCAAGCCTACAAATCTGGACTGTCACAGCCATCCTGCCTCCCTTTGAGCCGGCTGTGACACTCAGCCTCAGAAGGGTCTTGACAATGTTAAAAGGTAAACCCAGGTACAATTTTTAAGCTGTTAAGGAGTTCATTTGAGCAAATGGCAGTTTGTCAGCTGAGCAGCTCCAAACTAAAAGTGCATCAGGGGCTCAGCCAAAGGAATGCAAGGGGAAGTTTGATAAGGTGCACCCTGAAGTGAAGCAAAGAAGATGTTTGCTTGATGGCAGTTAACACAGTTGCCTTTTTTAGCCTGTCCTGCTGGTGTATGGGGATAGTTACATTGTTAATTATATGAACTTGTTTTTTTTTTTTTTTAAAGAATTTTTTATTTTATTTATTTGTTTTCTTGTTTCAGAACCTTTGTTTGTTTATTCACTCATTTTTATGGCTGGCTCACCCCACCCCGAGGGCTGGCGCAGCATGTGGTGCCGGGGATCGAACCGCGGTCCCTGAAGCTGCCCAAGCTTTCCCAAGCAGGCGCTTTAGACCACTGAGCCATCCCACCAGGCCCCTGAACTTGTTTTTTTATTCTGATTAATCTTTGGCTTTTTGTTGTTGTTCTTGTTCTTGTTATTTATTTTTTTAAATCTATTTAGGACAGGGTCTACAGGATCTACAAGGTCTTACTATGTAGATCAGACTTGTAGTGATTCTCCTGTTTTCAGCCTTCCAAGTGCTGGGATTACAGGCATGGGCTGTCTCAATCGCTGTCTCAGCAAGTCCCAGGAGGGGTGCCGGCAGTCGGGGATGGACCTGGTCCCTGTGTCTGCCCAAGCAGGCTCTTTAATCCACTGAGCTATCTGGCTTGCCCTCTTGCTCAAGGATTTTTGAGGTACAGCTTGCATCTTAGTTTGCTTTAACAACACAAAAGTACAAACTGGAATAAGCTGATAGCCATGAAAAAATGATGCTTAGGAGGTTTATTTATTGCTTAAAATCTTAAAACCCAGAGCTAGGCTTGGTGACGCAAGCCTCAAATCCCAGTACTCAGAGGCTAGGGCAGGAAGATTACCACATATTTGAAGTCAGCCTAGATTACATAGCAAAACCATTTCAAAACAAACAAAAATTTACAAACCAAGTATGATGCAGTGATTTGTTGTTCTCAAGATATATGTTGAGGTCATAATCCCTGGAATCTGTGAATATGACCTTATTTGAAGATGGTCTTTGCAGATATGATTGAGTTAAGATGAGACTATCAGTGTGGCAAATCCAATATAACCGAAATACGTATAAGAAGAGAGAATTTGGGACACAGAGATGAGAGGGAAACAAACACATGTAGCAAGAGCAGGTTGATACAATGGCAAGCCAAAGAACTCGAGAACTGTCACTACCACCAGGAACTAGGTAAAAGCAAGCCAGGGCTCTACCCAGAATTTCAGGTACCAGGATCCTTTGACATTTGCTCTTTTTGTCCTCCGGAAGTGTAAAGAAATGTGTTTCTGTTGTTGTAAGCCAGGCAACTTATTGTACACTGTTATGGTCACTCTAGCTAAACTAATAGCTCAGCATCCAGGTTAGCACATGTCCATTCAGTACAGTATCCGCTTCACCTGGGCCTGACTGTATTTCCTTTCCAGAGGAAATCAGGAGAGAAATAAGCTAAATTAATCAGGCCCCAAACAGTACAAAATTCCAGAGCTGGCAAAGACAAGAGAGGCAGCTAATACTGTTTCTTCCATACCACATCCTAAAATAGAATTCTTCTGGCTGTGTATGAGAGAGAGAGGGATGCTTTCTAGATTTTTCTATTAATGATTAAGCAGGTCAAATACCAAAATAAGCATATATTGTGGCAGCTGAGCCAGGAGACCAATTAGGGAATATTTTGAGAGTCTTCAATAGCAAAACCTATCAATAATGAGTTTCATTCAGCAGTGGACAAAGAGGCCAGCACACCATGGCTTCTTTTTCATTATCATAAAATATTTTAGACAAATCAGTATGGTAGATGATGTAACAACACCTATTCACCCAACTCAGTATAAGATATAAAAAGGAAATTATAGTTCTTTGTTGGTCTTTTCCTAGAGACCTGCACCGGTGTGTGGCCTGTTGGGAACCAGGCTGAACCAAAGAAGTGAGCACAGAGCTAGGGAAGAAAACTTCACCTATATTTGCAGCCACTCCCTGCCTCTTGCACTACAGCCTGAGCTCTGCCTCCTGTCAGATCCATGGTAGCATTCTTATAGCAGCATGAACCCTACTGTAAATGGTATATGCAAAGGACCTAAGGTATGGGTTCCTGGAAATCTAATGCCTGATGATCTGAGATGGAGCCAAGATTCTGATGTTGGTGTGGGTGAGTGCCTGAATATTGATTAATGCTAGCAGAGAGGTTTGACTGCATAGAAACCATAATAAATCAACTATTGGACACTTGTACAAAACCCTGTCAGTGAATGGCAAGAGGTAAGCTGCCTCTGGTGACAGGCTTTACAGTGACAAGTGAGTTGACGAACTTCAATTTCACAGCTGCATCATGTGCTAGGATCTAAGTTAGACTCCAACACTTACCTTAGTCTATAGGTTCTCCAACCATACTTTTCTTTACCACTTCTTTCTGCACTTCTTTCCCATGTTATCTCAATCATGGTTTTGATAAACCACAAGCTAACCCTAGCCACAATGAGCAACAGACAAATATCACCAGGTAGAATTTTGAAAAGATATAACTACCCAAAGACAAGACCACAAAAAACTCTAAGACAGCTAACCATCCCCCAAAAAGTATTTAATAAACAATACCAAAAGTCCTGCTGAAATTGTAGTTTCCTAGCAATAGATTATTCTCACTCTCCAAGTCCATTTGTATAATATGTGGTAACCAACTAAGGAGGCCATAAAACCTTAAGAGTTGCCTTGCCACATAGAGCTAAGTGCTTTGAATTAGAGGACCAGCCTTTGGAGTTTTTCAAAAGAAACATAAACATGAGATCAGAAGCAATTACTAACAGCCACTACTTCATCAAGTGTGTCTACGCTAAAAACATCATTCTTAATCACTAACCACATTGCTAAAGCTGAGACACCCTTTTCCATTGGTGGTCTGATCCTGCCTGCTGCTTAGGACATTTGCATGAACTTTCAGGAGAGGCTCCACTTCAAAAGCTGCCACATTTTCTTCTTTCAGTGCACACTATAACTAGACAAATTGATGAAATGCAGATGACATTAAGGCATCGTTGTTATAAAGGATTAGTTAGTCACCACAATATGTAATCCATCTTGACAACATTACTGATGTCAACAACAAGGCAACAATACTTGCTTTCATCCGCTGTATTTCTCAAGAAGCTGTGGGTATCTGGTTGTACTTTTATTGCCAGCCAATACCACAGCTGCAGAACTACTCAAGTCATTGATTGGTTCCATGTCAGGAAAGCTGAATTGGTCATTTTGAGTTGGCATTTGTGTAGACAGATAGCTTTCTAGATTCCCTACTTACTTGAGTCAAAGAAGTTACATCTCAAGGTGAATCTATCATCCATAGAGAAAGCTACTTAGCCAAAAAAATGTCACCTGAACTTAATGCCCTTCAGGAGATGATTAAATTTTTCAATGTTAAAATACATACCCTTAACTCATGTGTATTTGCAGAGTTTTATGAGGAGATGTCTGGAGACCACTTACGTCTTTTCTACACAAAAACAAGATGGCTTCCTAAAAGCAGATCATGGGACAGAGTTTCTGAGTTACAAGAACTACTCTATAGATTTCTTTTACACAGTCCCCACTGGGAGCACATTTCAGTGCAACACACCAAGGGGAGCAAAATTCATTTATTTGTGTGGTATTCAATGTATTCCAGAAACTCAGTCTACCACCTTAAAGGAGAACAACTGTGTTCAGGTTGACAAATAAAGGGGCTACATTCAAAGCCAAACTGAAATTAGAGAGTGACAAGTGAACATTAGGATTTTTAACATGTTTCAAATACTAGCAGAGATTTTCAAAGAGACTGAGCCACGGCCTTTCCCCTAACTGATTCATGGTCATATGTGTCAGCTTTTAGAAGTTAAGGGCGCCCACAGATTCTGCATTATAGTAAATCATGTGATTATTTCAATATGTACATAATAATGTTATAACAGCAGAAATAAAGTGTGGAATAAGCCTAATACACTTGAATCATGCCACACATGTCCCTTGTGTGTGGAAAAATTGTCTTCCACAAAAGTAGTCCCCAGTGCCAAAACTGTTGGGAACTGCTGTCCTACATAACCTCTTTGAGGAGAAACTCTTTGATATGTCTGTTGCTATCTCCACATCTTACAGGAAAGTGCTGATGACATTTTTTCTATACTACTATTGTTTCAAGGATATTTGCATGGAAAAGAACCTTAGAAAATAAACACTTCCTCCCCCTTGAACAAAGAGAGAGTAGACCTACTGTCTGTTGTAAAATATTTGTATTTCCTAACCTCAGATCTTCTCTCCTGTAGTGTAGCCTACGGCATGTATTCTGGGCCCACTCTACTCTCCTTCAGTGTGACTGGCAGGCAGAAGTAATGTTAGCCCTGCTTGTTAAGGTGAATTCTGTCTTCAACTCAAGAGACTTTGTTTTCTCTCAGCATTAATGAAAATGTGGCAAGTGACATAAAGATTCTGACTGTTTACTGTGATATATCAGCCTGACTAGAGTAAAAAACACCTAGCAGATTAGCAAAGCACAATTCTGGGTGTGTCTATGGGTGGTTGACATTCAGACCAGCAAGTTGAGGGAGGAAGCTCAAGTGTGGCACCTACCAATAGCCCACATGAAATTATTTTATTTATTTTTTTTTCTTGTTTCAGAACCTTTATTTGTTTATTCACTCATTTTTATGGCCAACTCAGCCTGCCATGAGGGCAGGGCTGGTGCAGCATGTGGTGCCGGGGATTGAACTGTAGTCCCTGCAGCTGCCCAAGCTTTCCTAAGCAGGCGCTTTAGACCACTGAGTCATCCTGCCAGGGCCCACATGAAATTAAAAAAAAGGAAAGTAGTGTGTACATTTTGCAAAGGTCTAGCCTTCTAAAGTAGGTGCAGCCTTCGCTGCCGTCTGTGTTGGACATCAGTCTCCAGGCCTTCAATTTCTTCATCCTTCCAATGTAGGCCCACACCAACAACCTCCAATGAGCTTCCAGGCCTTCAACCTTGGACGTGGGATGCATCCTTAATTCCTCTTATTCGTTGGCTACCATATTCTCTAGGGCTGAACAGTTACTGAACCTTCCAGCTCCCCAGAAGTTGGGATTACTCTAGCAGCCATTGTGAATTGTTCTGCCTCTGCTCCTGTAAGCTTACCTAATAAGCCCTTCGTAAAAGTACACATCTATTTTCTCTCACTTCTTTTGTTTTGTTTTGTTTTTTGTCTTTTTGAGACAGGGTCTCACTATGCAGTTCAGGCTCACCGTGAGCTCACTTTTGTAGCCCAGGTTGGTCTCGAACTCGTACTGATCCTCCTATCTCAGCCTCCCAAGTTCTGGGACTTTCTTCTTTCTCATGAGAGAATCCCAACTAATTTGGATGCGAGCCCATATCTATTTTAGTCTGCTTTTCCATTACTGACACACTATACCTGACACCTCTGACTTAAAGGAGGAGAGATTTAGTTTGCTATCAGAATGTGATCAGCTCAAAGGCTTACACATCATGGCAGGAGGACATGAAGAGACAAAGCTATGAGTTCATGGTGACTAGGAAGCAAGCCAGTAGTACAGTGCCAGAGAAGAAGATAAAGAGCCAAGACACAGGCCTCTTTCCAGCAGGTCATGGCTCCTGAGCCACACAGGCACACTGCTAGCATTCTCACACAACCCCTGGGCAGATCCCAGAGCCAACTAAGTTGACATTGCACCAGAACCACTACAGTCTCAGGTCCTTCTTTTTAGTTCCTTCAATCAAATCTTCTTTCGGTCTTAAAACCTACTGTTTTACAGTTGGGGCTTATCATTCTCATAAGTGTCTGCTTTACTAATGGTGAACTGACATATATGCTAAGTTTACATAAATGAGATCATATGGTATGTATTCTTTAATCACCCGCTCTTTATGTCAGTGCATCTTGAGATTTAGCCACATGGATCCATATTCCATTTCATCTACTTTCCACCACTGTATAGCATTTCATTGCATGAATAAACTGTATTCATTTATACTTTTGTTAGATTTTTTTGTTTCAAATTTTATTATTACAACCAAAGTTGCATGAATTTTTTTTCTTGATTTCTCATGCCTGTGTAAGAGTTCTTATATATAAAATTAGGAATGGAAATGCTGAAATGTAATGCAAATTCATCTTCAACTTTAGCAGATGTTTCCACCTTGCTCTGTGAAGTGGTTGTATCAATAACATTTGGGTTAGCAAGATGCCAAGGTTCCTGTTTCTCCACATCCTTGAAAATGTAGTAATGTCACTCTTTTGAGGCTTTGCCCTTCTGATGAGTATAAAGGACTGAATATTATTTTACAAGTTCTTTGAAGATTTTTCTTCTCTGCTGTTTATATCCTTGTTATTTTTACATTGGTTTATTATTTTTAGCAAGTTTTAAGATTTTTAAAAAATATTTAAGATGCTGTTAGTTTGTTTACTATAATTGTATAGATAAAAATAAGATGTCCTACTGTGTTTCTCATTTCCTCTCTTCATTCACGGTGTTTATGTAGTATATTGATTTCCTAGTGGCATACTAAGAGAAAGTCCACAGTGGTGTCAGTAGAGCTAAGGTTTCAAAATATTGATGACAGCATATTCTGACCAAGAGTTCTGTGGAGACAGGGGAAAAGGAAGCCCAAGGTCTGGCCACTGTTCTGTACCTGAGAGCTCTGGGGAAGTGTTATGGTTTACATCCAGTTGTCCCCCCAAAACCTCATGCAATCATGGGGTGGGGACTTCACTCATGATCCATTGGGATTATATGTTTTAGTACTGATGGGATTACGGATCTGAGTACTTCTGGGATTATGGGTGTGGCCTGAGGTAGATAGGCTGAGTCAGAGAGCCTGAATGTAATGTAAAGAGAGACAGAGAGACAGACTCAGGCTGTTGCTCTCTGCTGCCCTGATTAGTTGGTTGCTTCTGCCACCATTTTGTTGTTGTCCTGCCACCATGAACTGCTGCTGTCTGCCATGGGCCTCTCTGCCCTGGAGCCAGCTGAGTATGGACTGAAACCTCCAGTAAATGTGAGGTCAATAAATCTTTGCTTCCTTCATGTTGCGTGCCGGGTATTTGTCCCAGCAATGAGAGAAGAATAACTAAGACAGGAAGGCACATAGTCTCTATTCTTCAGGCTTCTCATGCATAAATGGAGAGTCAGGCACATGATATCCTTGAATACTGTTCCAGATATCTCTACTACAATGAGTGAAGGTCTTAAATACTGAGTGGGGAATGGCACGGCCAGTGCGAAAATACCCAACTCCGTTAACTTCGGAAGTGACTCACTGCCCTCTGTGTTGCCATCTCAGGGTGCTTACTAAGTCTTTCGCGCACCCACAGGATTTGCATCCATGGCTGCCTAACACTCATCAGCCTGTGCTGTTACTGGTGGATTTTCCATCTGTCTCTCTGACTAGATTACAAGGATTTTCTAGAGAAGGTTGCCTCTAGCATATCCCTGCCCCTCTTAGAACTCCTGAGTCAAGCTTAACCCACAGAGAATGTCAGAGGAGTGGGGGTGGGGTTACAGGGGGAGAGGGAAAAGGAAGGGAGACAGAGGACCAAAAACCTGAATACTCACAGATAGGCATCCAGGGAACACCACACAGCTGTGAAATCCACTATGCACTGGCCAAAAGGACTATTAGTACTTTGTGCTCCCATAGCTACAGTACTTCTGCAGCTGTTCTACCAGCAGAGTTTGCTTTTTGAGACCAGATAGACAAATACTGGTATGCTTAATAATGAAACCAGTAATCTCTGAGTCTTAATCTGATGTTCCAACTAAAAGGCTGCAGTCTCAATATTTTAGCAACAATAAAATTGAGTTTGAAGCCAGGTGTGGTTGCGCACACCTGTAATCCCAGCACTCGGGAGGCTGAGGCAGGAGGATTGGTGCGAGTTCGAGACCAGCCTGGGCTACAGAAGTGAGCTCAAGGCCAGCCTCAACTGCATAGCGAGACCCTCTCTCAAAAAGACAAAAAAAGAAAAAAATTGAATTTGAATTAAACTTGTCTTCATCCCTTTTCTGCAACAGAGATTTTTACAGATAGCTTTCAACTTCTCCCCTATGACATGTTCCAAAAGATTAAAAAGGGAGTCTCTAAGCTTTAAGATCTTTCATAATCATAATCTATATAAGGTGAGAATACTTAAATAGTTCTTGCTTAGCTATCATGCAATTCCCTGCTTGTAGCATGGGAGAAGCAAGACCTATGCAATGAAAGTACTCCTGTTGTCATGACAACAGGAAGAAGCAACAGGAGGACAAAATTTAGCTCTTAAAAGTGGTCTGTTACAAAGTGTTGAGTCCATTAAACATGATCACAACCCTATCTTTCATTTGGTTTCTCCTTTACACAGATTGCCCCACTGCTGCCAATGTAATCCAATTTTCTCAGCTGCAAAGGCAAAATAAATTTTGAAGCAGGCTTCCCTGGGGGTAATACATTATCTGCTCATCTTGAGAAACTGCCCACTGTCTTCTCTCTCCTACTCCATTTATTTTCCTGCAATTTATTTTACCACTACCTGTGAGTTTGTGTTTATTATGATTTGTAAGATTACAATGATGTGATAAAAAAGTAAGTGGATTACAAGAACCGTACCAGGAATAAAATTGGGTTGTGGAAATGAACAGTGGAGTGGGGAACAAAGGTGTCAGGGAGGCATCTGTTCTGCCAGCTCACTTTCAGCCCCAAGAAAAACAGCCTCCCATGGGCTACAATGTGGGTGTCACTTGGATGTGCAGCTGATGCCCATGAGCAGTTGGCAAGGTGCTGACAAATGGGTTCCTCCACTGGCCCATTTCTTTGGAATGGTTCTTCCCAAAGGGAAAGTTCCTGGGGTACATCCAAGCCACCCAGCACACTTTGTAAAATGTAGTTTTATGCTAAGTTCTACTCACCCGCTACATAGAAAGCCTGAGAGTTCAATTGAGGGGATCTGAGTTACTAACATGTGTAAGTCATCCTTGCCTGACATCAAAGTGAGAAAAAGCAGAAATTAAGGGAGGTTCCTGCCAATGCTCAGCACCAAGAAGGGCACAGGGGGTTGCCTCGGAGAAGGGCTTGAGCATATTGGTGGGGAGGCTGGTGCTTTATAAATACTTTTGCGTGTTTTATAGTTATATTCAAATAAGAAAAGAAAATTTATATTCTTTTCTTATTTGAAATATATAAATAAATATTGAAATATATATATATATATATATATTTTTTTTTTTTTTTCTCCTAGCTGTGGGATTTTTTTCAAAACCTTGTGCTGCCTGCTCAATTCAAGCTGCTCAGCCTGCTACTAGAAGGCTCCTGACCTAAAACCAATTGGATTCAAATTTTCAACTTTTAAAATTGTTTCAGGTTTTTAGAATTGTCCGGGTGGTTTCAATGCATATTCAAGGCTGACACCCATTTGAGTTACACTGCAAGTAGGAAAAGACAACTAGAGCATTTGGACTAGTTACTGCGGAAAGCAAATGTCAGAAACTTAAGTTTTCATGAACCTCAAGTGTGTTGAACCCATGTTGCATGCATGTGTGGGGTGTGTGTGTGTGTGTGTGTGTGTGCATGTGTGTGTGTGTGTGTGAACACTTGTACATGCGTTTGTGTGCATGTGGGATGTGCCTTACTTCCTTCTGCTCTGCCATTCAGGTGACCGCTGTGCGGGTGCATGTGAACACTTCCTCTGAGGACCTTGACTACCCAGTCCTGGTTGTGGTTCGCCAGCAGAAAGAGGTGCTGTCCTGGCAGGTTCCTCTGCTCTTCCAAGGGCTGTAAGTGATCTTTCCCTGAACAGCTTCATTGATTTACCTCTATGTTTCTTGAGGGTCGGAGACCAGCCAGGCATGGTGAGGCATGGCTGTAATCCTAGCAGTCTGGGAAGCTGATGTGGGAGGATACCAAGTTCTAGTCTAGTCTAGGCAATTTAACAACTTAATGAGTCCCTCCTTAAAAAAAAAAAAAAAAAAGGCCATGGAGAAAGCTCAGTCCACAGTATTGTATGTTATGTGCGGTGCCGAAAGAAACAATAAGACCCAATGAATACAGAGAGAACTCAGTAAAGTCTCTCTTCAAGTGAGCCCAGGGCCTCAGAAGTCTCTTCTTTTTATTCAGGGCTAAAAAAAAAAAAAAAAAAAACAGTAAGGAATGTACTAACTGATAACACTTCAAGCAGGGGAGGAGGCAACCATTGGTATCACGTTGCAAGGGAACAAAGAACAGGACACCCACAGGATGAGCCGCTATCTGCAACCTTGAGCCCCTGCTTTCTGGGACTCCCAAGCAGCAGAAAGCAGCCTTTGACTCTGTCCATAACTCACTGCTTCTAGGGACACCATTTGGCCTTTGGCCTTATCCCTATGTTACTATAGCACAGCCCTAGGTCCAGTCCTCAGCACTAAAAACAAATGTTCTAAACTATACTGCCATAATTGGTCTTTTTTCCCAGTGAAAGGAAAAACCAGGCATGAGAATACGGAGCTGTTATGCATGCTAGGTGCAGATAGTTGTCATGGTGCGTGCCCTGACCTAATCATCTCTGCTCAGCTTCCATCCTCTTTGAATTTAAAAGTGTTACCAGTTTAAAATCTCCCATAATGTTCCATGCTTTATGGTTACATAATGGATCATCCAGCGTCCAAAAGATAGATCCATGGGGCTGGGGAGATAGTTCCATGGCACAAGTGCCTGCCTGGTAAGTGCAAGGTCATGAGCTTGAACCCCAGTCCCACAAAAAAAAAAAAAAAAAAAAAAAAAAAAGAGATAGGTCCAGCGGTCAACCTAAGTGAACAGCGCTTCTCCCACTTCACCACATGTTTACCTTAATTCAACAATATTTACAGAGCACTAGGAAGAGGTGGGTGTTAAGGACATAGCAGTACAAAAAAAGATCCCCACCCTTACGGAATTTATGTTTCCTTGGAAGAAAACTACATTAGACAACATCACATTGGCCCAGTGGGATGGCTCAGTGGTCTAAAGCGCCTGCTTGGGAAAGCTTGGGCGGCTTCAGGGACCGCGGTTCGATCCCCGGCACCACATGCTACACCAGCCCTGCCCTCGGGACTGGCTGAGCAAGCCATAAAAAAAAAATAAAAAAAAAATGAGTGAATAGACAACATCACATTGATAAGCAGTCCAGAAGACATACAGAAATAGATACCTGGTACAATGTGATGATATGATATGATATGATATGATATGATATGATATGATATGATATCATTTTTAAAAGTTTGGAATTTTTAAGACTGGAATAGCTTTGTCTTGGACTCACAGATTTCTTTATACTCCATTTTAGTGAACGTTTGAAGGGCAGAAAAATTGAATTAACTCATTGTTCTATGACAATATAGTGGAATGTAGACACTTCTCAGTCAGCACAGAACACTCTTCATGTCCCTACCATTATCCATGCATTCCAATCAACAATACAAACTCTAAAATTATCAGTAGGGCCAGGTGTGGTGGCACACACCTGTAATCCCAGCACTCGGGAGGCTGAGGCAGGAGGATTGGTGTGAGCTCAAGACCAGCCTGGGCTACAAAAGTGAGCTCAAGGCCAGCCTCAACTGCATAGCGAGACCCTGTCTCAAAAAAAGACAAAAATAAATAAATAAATAAATAAATAAATAAATAAATAAATAAAACAAAATTATCAGTAGTTCCAGTCTGAAATTAAAAATATAAAGCTTGAAAGCAAGCGTGAAGAGAAGTAAAATGCAGTAGACTTCTGCTCACCCTGCTTGCTCCAAGCCTCTTTCTTGTTCTTACTCATGTTGCCCTCCTT
Source organism: Myocastor coypus (assembly GCA_004027025.1). Lineage (NCBI taxonomy): Eukaryota > Metazoa > Chordata > Mammalia > Rodentia > Myocastoridae > Myocastor > Myocastor coypus. The sequence goes on along the minus strand of PVJA010001981.1, from coordinate 25,526 downwards.
TGGCTGCTATAGATACCAGAGGAGCTACAGCTACCAGGAAGTCAGCCGCACTTTATGTCCTTCAAAGGCAACCAATGAAACAGGACCTTTGGAGCAGCTGATATTTGTGGACGTGGCATCCATGGCACCACTTGGGGCCCCCTACAAACTGCTGGTCACCAAGATCAAGCATTTCCAACTCTGGTAAGCAGAACACATGGTGCCTTTCACTGTTTGCATGTTGGCTCTTCCTGTGGACGGGTGCTGCAGTCAGCCCCTGTCCCTACACATTAGCACTCAGCAGGGCCATGCCCACTTAGTGTCATACTTCAGCACTCTCAGAACTCTGCTGTGCAGCAGGGCCTTACCCTGTGCAAGAGGGGGCAGCAGAGAATAGGACCACTCTGCTTCTGAGAATCTGCAAGTCACACCTTTGTGTGCTACCAATCACTGCTGCACTCCTAAAGAAATTTTTGAAAAAAAAAAAAAAGAAATTTTTGTTTTCATTTTAAGGAAGGCTTTAAACTCTCTTGTATATCTTTATTCCAGTTTAGGAATACTGGTAGAATAGTGTCTTTGTCCTTCTCTGGAGTTACCAAGATTATTTTTGTCCTTGTTTTTTTAAAATGTTAGGTAACCCCCGGAAAAAAATAAATAAACATAAATCTTGGACACTCTGTAAAGAAATGCTTACTTTCCCCAAATGGAAAGTAAACACAACTTATTAGCTATCAGAAATGTAATTTTAAATCATAATGAAATTTCATTTCAACTCTTGAACTGCAAAAAAGGACATAAGATTAAAGAAACAGAGAGGAAGGAGACAAGGAAAATCATAATTTAAAAATCATTCTTTTTAAGAACCCTGCAACTTCAGGACACAAAGTTACACAGCTTTCACCATGTCTGTACAGGTTGCAAATGTACAATAGTATATTACTTGCTTTTCTTTTAAGACAAAATGTTAATGCATGAGGGCTTTTTCCTAACCAGAAATCTCAGTATTCAGGTTTAATGCAGCGTTGATATTTTGCCATAAATAAGTGAGTTTGAGCCGGGCATGGTGGCACATGCCTGTAATCCCAGCACTTGGGACGCTGAGGCAGAAGGATCAGTGAGAGTTCGAGACCAGCCTGGGCTACAAAACTGGGCTCAAGGCCAGTCTGAACTCTACAGTGAAACCCTGTCTCAAAAAGACAAAAAATAAATAAATAAATGAGTTTGGGGTTGCGCCGTGGGCACTCCTCCCTACGAGATTCACCATCACTATCACTACCCTAGGCTCACTTATGCTTCTCCTCTTCCAGGCCAATCACACCCAAAATCTTTAAAAGTACTACAAGTCCATAAATTAGCATAGTTGGCGAGGTAAAGGACAGAAACCTAGCCTTGAGATAAAAGAAACCTAGCCTTGAGATAAACAGATTCAATGATTTCAAAGGACTTTTTTTTAGGAAAACAGATAATTCACCTAAAAAAAAAAAAAATAAAATAAAATAAAACAGTGAAATCAACCTTGCTTTTCTCCTATAAAATGAGCCTTTGCCTTTCCAAGTGGGTGCGCACCAGTGCTTTTTCCCATAAATCAAGCACAGGCTTTGTATAGATTCACAAATTTCATAAATTTCCACTGCAAAAGGCACATTAATATTCCCAGCTCCAGACTGTAAGCTCTTCTCTCCTTTTTGAGGGCTCACAGTCTATTTCTTTCAGTGTGTACTTTTAACGTTCTGCCTAATAAATCCTTCTATGCCTCTTAAACACACACACACACACACATATATACACACAGCCAAAGTGCTATATGTACTTTGAAAAAATAACTCACAGTGTAATGCCTGTCCCAATTGTGTTATTCATTCAATGGGATTGCACACAACAACAAAAATGAGCAAGCTATTGCTATGCTTCACAAGGATAAATCTCAGCATTGAGCAAAAGTTACCAGCTAAAAGAAAAAGAGCTATTTAATTTCATTTGTAGAGAGTTTATTCAAAGGTAAAGCTATTCCATATTATTAAGAAAAAATGTGATGGCATCTATAAGAAATGAGAAATACATTGTTCTGTTTCCTCATAAAAGCTCACTCCAATAAATGTTTACAACTTGTGTGCTTATCTACATGTTCATTTTTTTTCAGAATTTTTTATTTTCTTTTATTTTTTTCTTGTTTCAAAACTTTTGTTTGTTTATTTACTTATTTATTTTTATGGCCGGCACAGTCTGCCCTGAGGGCAGGGCTGGCACAGCATGTGGTGCCAGGGATCGAACCGAGATCCCTGCAGCCACCTAAGCTTTCCTAAGCAGGTGCTTTAGACCACTGAGCCATCCTGCCGGGCCCCCATGTTTATTATATTTAAATAAAGTTAATTGAAAAATCAGAATATTTAGAATAATATGTGGTACCTTGTTTTCAGCTTATTTTTCTGGTCAGCATGTTCTATTCTGTTATAAGCCCCTCTTTAAATTTCTCAAGGCCATTTATAAAGAGGTCTATAACCAGTGCAGTTGCTAAGAGGAATCAAATATTTACCTTGGTCTTCTCTATACCCTTTGACATGATAGACACCCACAGAAACAGATGGGTAAATGGCTGCATGAATGCCCAGAAAGGTGGAGAAGTAGTCACAACCATGAGTTCCAAGTCCTTCCAATTAATTCTGGCACTGAAAAAGGTGACGTGGTCATGTTAAGAGCCACAAACACTTCCTTCCCTCTTCTCCATCCAAAAACTTCTTCTTTGGTAGGTAAGATCCACCCAAGTCAATTAAACCAAGATCTCTGGAGATTTGAGTACTGTGTATTTTTAAGTTCCCAGGATGACTCTAATATTTAGCTAGAGGTGAATATCACCCTCCTAAAGCAATCTGTAAACATGAAGATTAAGTCTAACGTTATTTTAAAAATATGTTTATCATACTAAGTCATACGAGAATCCATGGTTATATTTGATGGGGGTTGTGGCATATTATTTGAACAAGTTGAACTTCAGAGAAGCATTTACTTTGCTAATTCATCTCCATATTTTTAAACTGTCCTTATCACCTGGTCTCAGGGTACTCAAATTGTAGGGTTGAATTTTTAAGAGATAATTAGATCCTCTGAAGAACAGAATCCTGTGAAATTATAGTCATAAGGTTACAAGTCTGTGCAGGTGTTAATGAATGAGCTTCATCCATGCTGGTGGAACTGAAAATCTATTCTGTCATGTTGTTTTCTGTTTCTGCCTCTTCTCAAATGACATTTCGAAATGCACACAGTGACTGGGGCTTTTAAGCAACCAAGCTAAGCCTCAGAAACAACCATAACTGACATGGACATACCTGTTTCTCCTGCTTTACACCAATTTCTAGGTCTGATGCCCTAGAAATCCAGAGGATAATGATCACAGAGCAGAACTGAGGACAGCAAGAACTGGTCTCCAGGTATTAAGAGAGACACTGAAGAATTAACTGGAAATCCATAATATGGCATTTTCCATCATATATTTCCAAGTGGCAGACTAGAATACATGTGGAACACATTCTGGTATTCTTTTTATTCTAAAATCAGACATTTTAAGAATTGAAGCACTTTGGGGAATCTAATCCACCTGCCTCATTTTTACAGATGGGCCAGCTGATGCTGAGAGAGCCTGAGTGACTTGTTCTAGCTTTTACTGTTAGGAAAGGGCAAAGTCAAGATAAACTCATGCTCAGTTCCTAGCTGTTCTCACCATAGTGTTCTATTTCTACTTTCTGTTTAACTCTGTGCTTGCTATTTTTATGCTCCCCTAAATATGTTTCTCAATCCCAGAAAGCACTTACTAATATAACTCCAGCTTTAAAAATAAAACAACTCCACCTTAAAAGAGTACTCCTTGCCATCTACCTGCCCACCCCTCCACACATGTGAGCAGCTCTCCACTACTTGTTTCCAGGAAGTCTGTTCAGAGTAGCAAGAATGTGCATTTTCAGGCAGGGATAGCAGGGGCTGCTGCAGCAGGGGTGCCTGATCATAGGGTGAGAGAAACAAGGAAGAGCTATTCTGAAATTTACAGTTGTGACATTGTCATAGAGAATGGATTTGAGGGGGACAAGTCAAGATGTACAGAAGCTCGAAGGCTGATGCAGTTGTCAAAATAAAGTTAGAAAGTGATCTCAAGAATTTAGAAGGAAAAATTGACAACGCGACCAGATATGAGAGAAAGAAAAACAGGAGAATGTAGAATGATGCTGTGACTTGTAGAGGCTGGTGTCACTAGGAGAAAATGGACATTGTGATGAGGGGAGGAAGAAGTGACACTGTCATATGTGGAGATGCTGAGTGTGGAGTACAGACGTTAGCAAAATGCTGCGTGCATGCCAGTGAGATGATCAAGGAAGAGCTGAGTTCCTGAGTATAGAGAAACACTGCAGGAAGGCTATCCACTGGGCCTAGAAGCAATTAAGGTGACAGGGCTGGAGAAGCAGGCTATACCCCTCCATGACCATGACCTGCACTATTTTTTCTTTATTTTGTCTTTTTGAGCCGGGGTTTCACTATGCAGTTCATACTAGCCTTGAATTACTGTATAGCCAGGCTGACCTCAAATGCGTGGTGATTCTCTGTTTCAGTTACTTTCTCTAGTCGCTTTGACAAATATGTGACACCCAAAATGAAAGAAGGAAAAGTTCATTTAGCTCACTGTTTGTGGAGGTTTCAGTCCATACTTGACTGGTTCCAAGGCAGACTGGCACAGGGCAGAGGGCAGCAGTTCATGGTGGCAGAAAACAGCAAAGAGCAAGAGGGAGGAGCAGTGGCAACAAGGGCAGAGGCAGAGGCAGAGAGTAAGCCACTCTCTCTTACTTAAATTGCATTCAGGCTATTTTCCCAGACTGGGTGTAACACTCATACCCATAACCCCAGCATTGGATCATGGTTCAATCACAAACTCTAGAAGCCTGCACCACTGACTACAAGAGGCTTTGGAGAGACAATTAGATACAAATCATAACATCCTCCAACCTCAGCCTCCTGAGTGCTGGGATTACAGACATGTGTCACCACACCCAGCCTGATCTGTATAATACTGGATACTGAACCAGGGAATCAGGATTCTACCTTCCATGTTCTGGGAGCCCCTGAAGGATTTTCCACAGCAGAATAAAAACAACAGACCAGATTTTTAGAGATCACTATAGTGAGTGTGGAGGATGATTTGGAGTAGAGGCAAGTGCAGAGACATTTGGACAAATAAAAAGTTATTTGAAAGGGGAAAACAATTAAATGACCAAAGCCTGAACACTATGAAAGCAACAAAGTTGTAAGGAAGAAAAGAGTTACTATACCTGAAGATAATTTACAAATTCAACAAATAATGTGGCAGAATAAGAATTATAGTTGTGTGTCAACACTTGCAGGTTTTATCTTCTGTCCTTTTTATTTTCATTTTTTTTAAGCAGAGAAAATATGCAGTGAGATAGCTCAGCTACAATACTATGAAAACTTTCATATTTGAAGAAATAGATTGGATAAAACATATAAATAATTTTACGGTGTTCATTTAACTGTGTAGTCATGCCTAGGTATTTTGGGGCAGACTGCAGTAAAGATCTGCATCACGTTTTTTGTTTGGTGATATCTTAGGCAAAGATCGTGTTTTGGATGGGGACAGATGTTTCCAGCTTCCTTTTAGACTGACAGAATGAGAAGGACATGGAGATCGATCACGGGTGGAAGGTGACTGAGAGGGAGGAGTCTGAAATGCCCCTAGCAGTGATGCTGGGAGGCTGGTGAAGACCACTGGGGTTAGGGAACGGCAGCATATTCCACTGTGAGCATGCAGCACTTGAGGGACCTGCAGGATGGCCAAGTGCAGAAGCCCAGGGGAAGGTCGCTCTTCTGTCACCAGAGCCCAGGGGATGGCCCTCAGCTAGACATAGAGACTCAAGGGTCACCTACATTTGTGTCACATTTATGGCAAGTGAATTTATATGCATTTGGGCATGCATGTGACTCAAGAAAATGAGAAGACTGAAACTAGGGCTATGGGTAACGTTCTCATTTAAGGGATGGTTTGAGAAACAAAAGCTATTGAAAGCAGCTGTGTAGGAATTGCCAAATATGTGTGAGAAAACCCAGAACAAATAAATATCATATCAGCAAGGGAGAGCAAGGTTTCAAGAAGTGATCGCCAAATGTTAAATGTCAGACAGGTAAATATAGTTTCAGATTAAGCCACTGAAAATAGCAGTTAGAAGATCCTGTGATCTGCAAGTTCATGCCCTCCAGATTGATATATTCAAGTCCTAAATCCCAAGGCAATGATAGTAGGAGTGAGGCTCTGAGGAGGTGAAGAGGTTATGAGGTGGAGCCTTCTCAAGTGTCCTAGATATATGTCCTTGTCAAAGAGACCCCTCATACATTTTACAACAAAATAGGCAGCAAGAAGCCACCTGCAATAAGGACAAAGCCACTCACCTGACACCAATCTGGGACTTCCCATTCCCCAGAGCCTTGAGAAATTAATTTCCATCACTTAAGAGCACCCAGGGGGTTGGACTGTGGCTCAGTGGTAGAGCATTTGCCTAGTGTGTGCAAGGCCCTCGTTCAATTTCCAGCATTACAAAAGTGAACAGATGGATGAGCAGCAGTTTGTGCTGTTTTGTGAAAGCTGTACAAATGGACCAAGGAAACGAGTGACTCCTACCCTCAGCAAAGGCAATGTCAAGGAGATGGTGGTGAAATAATCTTGACATCAGTGAAATGAGGAAAGAAGAATGACAGATGAGGGCAGAACACTATTAAAGAAGCTGATTGGTCTATGGGAAGGAGCTAATGTTTAAATTTTTCTTCTCTTCTTTTTAATTTCTTTTTTTTTTTTTTTTTTTCTTTTTGAGACAGGGTCTCGCTGTACAGTTCAGGCTGCCCTTGAGCTCAGTTTTGTAGCCCAGGCTGGTCTTGAACTCTCACCAATCCTCCCACCTCAGCCTCCCAAGGGCTGGGATTACAAGCGTGTGCCACCACACCCGGCTGTCTTCTTTTTAATTTCTTAAAACTTTTTTTCCAATGTTGCATGCATATATTTGGTAACCTAAACAACTAATTTAAAGACAGCATTATTCAATACAATAAACATCTTTGAATTCATATTATTTAGTTTAGTGAAATTCTGTATCTTTTGTAACGTTCTTTTTATTATTATTTTGTATTCTCTTTAAAAATAAAGAATTAATTAGTGAAGGAAAGGTTGTTGGATGACATTTGAGAAAGCAGAAACAGGGGTAAGGATGAGATGGTATTATTGAAATGGTTGTTTTTAAAAGCCAGGCATGGTGGTGTATATCTATAATCCCAGCACTTGGGAGACTGCTGCAGTAGGATCACCATGAGTTCACACCAGCCTGGGCTACATAAGTCAGTGTAAGGCCAGCCTGCACTATATGGTGAGACTCTGTCTCAAACACCAACAAACAAAAAATGATTGAAGCTAGAGCGGATGCATAAATGACACAGTACAAAGGCAGGATCAATCCATAGGAGAGTTGGATATTTTCAGAAGCAAAGTCCCAGAGAAGGGTAGAAAGGATAGAATTTAGTGCCTGAATACAGAGCTCATACGTGAGTAGGGGAATGGCGCACAGAGGGCTAGAGATGGTAGGAAGGCTGCAGGAATGGTCAGGAGAGTGAAAGGAGCCCTTGACAGATGGCGTCAGGAGATAGCAAGGAACGCTGTTCTGAAGTCCAGAGTCCAAGAGGATAATAGGGCATCATTTCCTTTAGCAAACAAAGTGGGTTGGGAGCCACCACTGTGCTCTGTCCCCGGAGCTTGCTGCAAAAAGATGAGTAAGATGCTGCGTTCATCGGAGTTCTGGACTTGCCCAGAACCATAGCACGTTGGTCCCTCCCTCTCCTTCCACTCAGCCTTCCTTTCTTCCTTTGTCTTTTATAAAGGTTTTTGTCTTTAACTACATCCCCACGGGCCACTCTCTAGCTCTAGTACCCCTTAGTTCCCTATCTCCCTCTCTTGACTCCATCTCTCTTTCCTTCCCTTTCTTTTGTAAATTGCCAAAACAAGGAAACAAACTTGGACTTTAGTCTCTTATATTGACTGAATAAACATTTGTTTCCTGGGTTTAACTTGTAAAACAAATAAATTTAAAATGTGATGCTTCTTTCTCTAAACTAAAGGTGCCTATGAGTTTCAATTACTTTTTCTGTTGGTAATGTCCCTTGGTAAAATAAATACTCCTGCCTCTGTTAGGGACCTTGCAAGAAGCAGCTGATTATTTCGCTCCCGACAAACACAGTGCTTATTTTCTGCAGTGTTGATTTCAAGAGAAAGGAAGCACTTAAAGTCCCTATGCACACTCAAAGTTTCTATGCATCATTTTAGTAAATTAAAACATAAAGAACAAGGAAAACCAGGAAGTATATATTAATATCCATAAATTCAGTATTACAGTTGAAATTCAAATAAAGGGGACTGGTCACTAAAAAAGCAAGTTTATGGCCAAAGTATACAAGTTGCTTCAGGAAATCTCATACTCCGAGGTTCTAGTCAAGAAAAACATGTCTTCTTTGTTCCACTAACATGGTAACAACAGAGTAGCCCTGGTCGCAGCAAGTGATACTCTACTCCCTGGACTGCAGAAAGAGCACTCCCAGTCCATACAGAGCATGGGTTCAGATCCCAGCCACCAACTCTCTGGAGGAGACACACAGCTGGGTCTGGCACTGATCTAAGTTTCTTTAGGTCACCTAATGTCAGAAGTTTTCACCTGTACACCAGCAGAACAAATCCTGCAAAATCCAGGGAAACATCAATGATGATTTCTGTTGAAGGTAAACCTTTGAAAACAGCATCTATTGGCGGAAACTAAATTCTGAGCCCAGTTCAACACCAGCCTAAACCGTCACCATTACTTGTATAAACAGTGCTCACATTTCGTGACCTCTGAGTAACACCTCTAATTAGATATGTTTTGTTTACTTGTCTTAATATACCCTTTTAAACAGGTATCTTTAATTTTCAAAAAAAAAATATTTATTATAAAAGAAACATTGGAATAGAAAGTCTTCAGACCACCAGGGAAAGAAGATGGAGAGGAATCTCAGAAGTCCGGTTCATATTCCCCAAAATGCAGTCAGGCTTGCACAGTGGAGGCATGGGGGAGAGCCACCCCGGGATGGTGTTTCAGCAGCCTGGGGACTTACAGAAGCCTTGTGTGAGGGGCTGTCTATAAGGCTAACGGTGTGGCAAGACCCGGAAAAAGCCCAAACCAAAAAGCAGCCCTTGCAAAGCTGCAGAGAAGTGTGTGCTTGTGTTTTCCAGTCTCCCGAGCTGTTTCACAGATGTTCATTCCAGACAGCACCCACGCGCCCAGCTCCTGCTTCCCACACACTTTTCACCCCCTCCCTCCTCATGCCTGGTTCATTGCTGTCTTAAGTATCCAACACAATAATTCTCATTAAATTACAATTTGGAGAGCAAATAATTTCATATTTTTGTAGTGTTTACATTTTAAAGGCGGACATTAGAAGGCAATGATTAAGCTAGAGTGGAGATGAATTGTAGTGGTTGCAGCACGCAACTGGCTAAATGCTTATGGGCAAGAAGAGACGATTTGTGTCCCAAGGAATGGCCCACAGTGGTTGCCTACTGCTGTACTTTAAAAAAAAAAAATCTTTTGCCATATATCAATCAAAATTATTTAGAAGTGGTGCCTACCACTTATCTAAAGCAGCCCTCAAACTTGCATTTTCTCTTTTTCCTCCTACTTCTGATACCTAACCCCTGTTCTTGACTGTGGGATCTTAAGAGGGTTCTAAGGTGAAGTGTCCATAAAAGCAAACTTTGTAGCAGTGACTTCGTGAATATTGAAAGGTATTAGAACAGTCTCTCTTTGCCCAACTGGATCATTGTCCAGAGTTGACATTACCAAGTCCCCATGGAATTTTGTCAATTTGATAGGATCAAATTCCCTTCACAAAGGGTAAATCTCTCTTTCTTGCATCTAGTTTAAGGTGACTTTCTCATAAATTAGTTTCCACTTGCTAACTTATGTTTTTTTAATTCATTTTTTTCTCTTTTCCCTTCTCCTGTTTACATTTTTCAGGACAAATGCTGCCTATCGCTTTACTGCTAGCCCCTCTCAGCCTCAGGTAGGTGAAGAGTTGCAAGGTTATCAGGAGCACCTGTCTTGATATTCTTCTCAGAAACCCTGGGATCAAGAGAGTGGGCATGTGCTGTTGTCTTTGTCCCTCCCTGAATGGTTACTCCTGTCACTGGGATTTTCCACACAACATTTAATCTTGTCACTTTTCATTAACATGAAATGGAAGAAATAATATTTGGTTTCTGGTGTTCTTTGGCTCAGTTTTCATTGAGAAAGATCTTGGTCTACTATATCCCAAGTACAGTGCTGGACTGTATAAGGTGCTAGGAACACAGGGGGAAGATGAGGCACAATCACTGTCACCATGGACCTGATAGGATGGGGGGATGCAGGATATAGGGAGTGGACAGCAGATGCCAAACAGATATACAAATAATGGACTTCAAAATACAATTAAAATAAGATAGATTTAATTCCTACAGTGTTATTGATGGATTCAATTCATTTTTCCCATTTTAAAGAAAGAGCAAGAATGCTGACAGCATTAGGATAATTAGTTATTTTTATGTGCTTTTCATTAAACCATATTCATAAACAGAATACATACATAATAATAATGTTGATTACTTTAGGCTGTTTCTCTGGTGATATTCTAGTTACCTTTATTTTTTTTCTGGGGCCAGCCAGATAGCTCAGTGGACTAAAGCACCTGCTTAGGAAGAATAGAGTGGCCAGGCTCAACCCCCAACATGCCATGCCAGCCCTGGGCCTAGGGTGTGCTGAGACTGGGTATGGTGTCACATGCCTGTAATCGCAGCACTTGGGACGCTAAAAACCAGAGAATCACTATGCATCCAATCTACATAGTAAGACCCTATCGACTCTGTAGTACCTCTCATACATACATACATACATAAATAGATACATACATACATACATACATACATACATACATACATACATAACAAAAGGACTGGTTGTAAAGCCAACAAGTTACTGGCATGCAAGCAAATACTTAAATGCCTCTCAGAAAGTAAGCCTAGTTTGGAGTGTCTCCCCATTCCTATGGGTAAATACTTCCACCATGGCTGATTTCAAGCTGCTAATGTGATATCATTTTATAGAGTTGGGAAGTGATGGGCAAATAAGCTCCCCCAAGCCTGTACAAACCAACTTGCACACATCCTTTAAGAGTTGAATGCCCCTTAGCCACAAAGCCTCTTTGAGCATATAGACTGTCACCCTGTGCAAAAGGGGTGACAGGTCAGAATCTGCTGCCTTTAACATGTATTAATTGTTCTGATTTGGGGGTTACAGTCTACATTGTTAGGTGCAATGGGAGATGTCTAGAGAAAGGGAGAATAACTTGTGCTCTGACTTCCAGAAGACAACAGATTATTGTCCTGCATGGGGCTGTAATACACTATTGCCATGTATTACAAGTACTGGTAGTTGGAAAATTAGTAATAATTACATGCCATGTCTTTTTATTGTGAAAATGATTTAAATATTAAAGCATAAATAATCCCCAAATAGAATGTAACCCTCAAACTAGAATAAAACATACTTAGAGCAAACTAATAAGCACAACACAGAGTCTTTGGTAACTACAAAATATCTTACTTATTTTGAACTGTTCCCATTTAGGCCTGCATATCATATCCTTTCTGATTACAGGAAATCTACTCTGTTCCTATAAACTCTCTTGAATGGGTGCATATTCTCAGATAACCTGCATCAATCCCTGCCACTACTCCTATGGATAGAAGCAGGCTGCAGAACTGAGCAGGCAGTCAGGATCCAAATGGTGATTTTTAGGGTGAACTCCAGTCATTGCTTTGGATTGTTTTTTGCTTCTTCTTGGTATAAGCAATTTGGGAGGGGAGTGGTACCAGGGGTCGAACTTAACCTTGCTCTTGCTGCTGAGCTCTATTTCTAGCAAGAGGATTATTAAGTAATAGGAAAAAGAACATTGATGGTAATGTAGAGATTTAAGGTTAATCATACTTTGGCCTATTAATAAGAATTTAGTATGTGTCAGTTGCTTGAACAAAGCTATCATCATTGTTAATAGTAATCATAGTAGTGTTCTTGAATGGTAAAGTATAGTTCCCCTGAGAACCAGGAGCAGCTCTTGGGAATTCTAGACTTCTCACTTTATTTTTTTTGTGGGCTCAGGTTGCCTTAAGGGTGGATGTGGGGATTCAACCGCCATCCCCTGTGCCTGACTGGGATTGCCCACACAGGCACTTAAACGACTGAGTTGACCCAAAAGCCCCCAGAGACTCTTCACTTTTTGAAGAGCCCTGTATTATGAGTAACTGCATCAAGCTCTAAAATAAAGTAGGTTCTTAGGGGTGCTGCCATCTGTTACATGGCAGGAATAGACTTCCGAACAGCAGCTTGGGATGAATCTTGAGATGATATTTTCCCACCAAAAACCTTTAGATTATTGAAGAAACATTCTATTTTTATTAACCTAGTTCTCAAAACAGGATTAGTGAAAGGAGACATTAGAATACAAACTTAAATTTTAATGTGCTTGCCTCTCTTCTAAAGTGATAGCTGTATTAGAGTCCTAGGATATGAAACTTATTGGGTTTCTCAAAATCCTCCTTATATATTTGGCATTGCTTTTCAACCAGTTATCATTACTGAGCATAATTCCACTTTCCTCATGATTAGTATACATGTTCAAAACCTAAGGGTTTGTACATTTTGCCAATAGATTAATAATCTAGCTAAGTAAATTGTATAATAACCTGTTTCTGTTGGAAATGTTTCCTCATTCTGATTATATTTCAAAAGCACCTTTAAAGTGTTTTCAACCTTCCCAAATCTGTAAGCATATTTTGGGAGCCAAATGAAAAGCTTTGAATTTGAACATCTTTTTAATATATTCCAACCAGGAAATATCTCCTTCTGCAAAAGGTCTAGGGCATGAGCTGGTCTGAGACTGATTGTTGTCTGTGGGCAGGTGGCCAAAACTCTTGAAGAACAGGCTTTTCTGCTTTTTTTTCAAGGTAGAGCTTCATGTTTCACAATGATCACACAGAAAAAACATAGTCTTGTTCTATATCCCATGTGTCCCTAAGTCAAAGGCAGGGAGGACATCTTCCTTAGTGGAAAAGGAATGAAATATAGTAAAATTTCCTTTTTTATTATTATTGTTTTTAAAGAGGACATTGTATAACCATAAAGTGAAGGGGCTGTTTTGTTTTACCCATTGCCTCTCAAATGTCAGGCCCCCATCCTAGGGCAGAGCAGTTAGTTGCCCAGTATGCATGAGATCAACGGCCAACTGAAGTAACTGAGATTCATTGAGATTTGTATCTGAACTTTGTGCCTAATAGTAGAAAATGCAATCCTATTTATGTGAAAATGGTTTGACTTTATAATCCATAAGCATTTCTTATGATTAAAAAAAATTATGTCTCTTTTGCTTATTCCCAGTTTTTTCTATACAAATTTCCCAAAGATGTGGACTCAGTTATCATTAAAGTGGTGTCTGAAACAGCTTATCCATGCTCCGTTGTCTCGGTGCAGAACATCATGGTGAGTGCTGAGACTTTTCACCCTTCTGATGTCCATGGAATAGTGTCCTATCGCAAAGTAAATGAAGGGGAGGAGTACATCCTTTTACCATGTGCCACCCCCAACTACTAAATAGTAACAACAGTATCTTGTGCACCTGAGTGGACAGCGCATGTTTGCAGACTGATTTAGACAGATAAAGAATAGTTGATCCCTCACCAAAATAAAGGAAAGAAGGAAGAAAGGAAGGAGAGAGGGTAGATAGTAATAAAAAGCAAAGAAGACCCGTTGTGGGTTCCACAGGAAAAAAGGAACCAACTCTTCATTGTATTTTAAATTTTCTATTGTGGTACTGGATTCTTTCTGTCTTTCCAGGTGTTAACAACAAATGGGAAAGATGTTACACACTTAAAGACCACTTTTTCACACTTCGGTTCAATGTAGAGTGACTTTCACTTTAGAGGACAAGGCGCCAAGTTCTAGTGGGACTATTTCATGGGTGCTCTGAGCTGAGGGGACTTTTCCTGGCTTCTGGTTTAGCAAAGACTCCCTTGCTCTGTGATCTACAGATCTAGGTGGATAAGCCCAGGCAGAACCTGCATATAATGTGGCATTAATGACATTTCCCTTTTTCTCCCTCATGCATGCTGCAGTGCCCTGTGTATGATCTTGACCACAATGTGGAATTTAATGGTGTCTACCAGTCCATGACCAAGAAAGCTGCCATCACACTACAGGTGAAACATTAATTTTGTGGTCACTCAGTGACACTGCCCAGTGGATAGTCAGTTTATGTACTGCACTAGCATCCGAAAGAAATGGTCATCTATTATGTACTTTGATTCTTTTTCCATTGTGATAGTTAAAAATTAAGATTTGGGGGCCTGAAATCAAAGCATGGGTGATAGAGAACAATGCTGTTTTCTCGAACACTCTTTTCCCCATGGAGATTCTTGGAAACACATTATGAAGTGGGACATATATTTGACGGTTTCCTAGAGAAATATGAGCAGAAAATTCCAATCTTCTCAGTGGAGGGTGCCGGTTTAGGGTGAAATTTATGAGATCTACTTAAAGCAGTTAAATGTATTTTAATAATTTTTAACCAGAAACGGTCACCAAAAGATGACTTCCCACATGGACAGACTAAGTTCAGAGGGATATAGGTTATATTTTTGTTTATAACTAAATTATAATTTTAGCAGTAATTAAAAATGTACATACACTGTGTCAGCATATTTTCAAACACTCTGTTCTTTGAGGTAATCCTTAAAGAACCCGTGTCTTCCTCTCTTCTCCCTAGTAGGTGCTAGTACTCATTGAATAATAACAAAAGAATAAAAAGAAGTTAATAATAATTTAGACCCAAGTCAGACCTAATAACTTTTAATAGTCAGGTCAACTTCAAGGATCTCAGATTTGATCAGATCCCACATATCTGCTCTTGTTTTTAATATTTGTTTCTTCCTTAATATCTCAACATTATGAGGGCCCAAGTAAAACAGAGCAGTCAAATAACTATAATAGTGAACTCCAGGCTTTACATCACCAGGGCACTGCATTAATGAAAGGCAAAGAGGATCAGTGCTGGTCTACTTTGGATGCACTCAGCAGTGAATTCTTCATTTTCTTTTGGGCACATGTCTCAGTGTTGTGCCTTTTTCTCAGTAGGCTAAACATACCAGAAATTTGAGAATAGTTTGTTTTAAAGTCAGGATTGGAGAACTACAATGCGCCTTAATGGCTATCTTGTCAACCATGCTCCACTAACTGACAAAGAAACTAGGATAAAGAAGAACACATAGAAAAGCAAAGCCAGGGCCATAACTCAGGTCTCCTGGTTTGTGTCCTTGGCCTCCCTAACTGCGTTATTTACATAACAGTTGACTGTGTAACTTTTAAGAAAGTGATTTATTTATTTTTTTTTTTTTTAAATAGGGGCTGAGGAGCCCAGCAGGATGGCTCAGTGGTCTAAAGCGTCTGCTTAGGAAGGCTTGAGCAGATGCAGGGACCACAGTTCCATCACCGGTACCACATGCTGCACCAGCCCTGCCCTGAGGGCAGGCTGAGCCAGCCATAAAAATAAATAAATAAACAAACAAAAGTTCTAAAACAAGAAATAAAATAAAATAAAATAAAAAATTGGAAAAAGGTGGGGGGGGGCTGAGGAGATAGCTCCATGGCACAAATGCCTGCCTGGCAAGTGCAAAATCATGAGTTTGAACCCTGGTCCTGCAAAAAATAAGTAAATAATAATTAATTAAAAATAAAAATACATAAATATCCATTATTAAACATAGGCTGTTGGCATTACTGTTTACAGTAGCACCTATTACAGTTCTAAGTACTCATGTGAAGAGACAATAGATTGAAATCAAAATAATATATCTGTTTAATTTCTTGGGTGTAACAATTATTGTGGACAATCTGGAATATGGGTATATGAGGAACCTTTTTAAGGTGTTAGAGGGCCAGGGTAAGCTCTACTTTCCGTTCCTTTCTTTGTCTCTTGTTCTGCTGTCTTCCTTACCTGTCCGTCACAAGGTTGTTATGTCTCACACAGAAGAAGGATTTTCCTGACGAGCAGTTCTTCGTGGTGTTTGTGATAAAACCTGAAGATTATGCCTGTGGAGGATCATTCTTCATCCAGGGTAAGAGACAAGGAAGACCACATGGAAGGGAAGCCAACCACACGTATCTAGTTCCCATTAAGGGTCCATGTAACAAGGCAAGGTAGTCTAAAAGACACTTAAAGATGTGAAAGGTAGAAAACATTAGGTCTAAAGATATTGCTCATACTACCAAATGATAGTGTGGTTCAACTTTTTTGAAGCCTTATAGTCTCTCATACCACAGAAAGTAAATTCACATAATTTTGTCTTAACAAATGCTTGCTGCTGAGAAGTAAAGATCTTACACAGTGGTTGTCTTGGTTACTCTTCTCTCATTGCTGGGACAAATACCCAACACTCAAAATGAAGGAAGGAAAGGTTTATTAGCTCACAGTTACTGGAGGTTTCAGTCCATGCCCAGCTGACCCAAGGCTAAGTGGAACAGGGCAGAGAGCATCCAGTTCATGGCAGCAGAAGAGCAACAATCGTAACAGAGGCAACTGACCAAACGGGAGCAGAGAGCAACAGCTCCAGTCTGTCACTCCGTCTCTCTTTAAATTACATCAGGCTCTCTGCCTTAGCCTATCCACCTCAGGACACACCTATAATTCCCAGCAGTACTCAGATCAATAATCCTATCAGTATTAAAACACATAATACCAGTGGATAATGGATCAAGTCTGAAACTCTGGAAATCCCTGCCCCATGACTCATGAGGCTTTGGGGAGACAACTGGACATAAGCCATAACAGTGGTAAGTGTTCATTTTCTAAGTTCAGTTTTCTAAGATAAAGCTTCTTACTAATTAGGACCCATCATTTCCACAAGCACGTACAAGGAAAATTTAGAACTCATCATTCCTAGTGCCAAAATGGTACCTCATGAGACTAAAAAAGTCAAGTAGAATGATTTAACCCAATGAGAAAAGATTATGTAAGTCACAGAGAGGGAGGCCAGGGAAATAGCTCAGTAGAATAAGCACTTGCCTGGCAAGCACAAGGGCCTGAGTTCAATCCCTGGTCCTGCAAAAATAAATAAATAAATAAATAAATAAATAAATAAATAAATAAATAAATAAATAAAATATGTAAGTCACAGGGATACCACAGAGAGCTATGGAAGACTACGCAGTGCTACTTTGGAAACAAACTTCCAGTTGAAACATAGACCACTTGTTGAAGACGTATGTGTCATCTTCACAGAGGGTGTTTACTTTATGTGTAGCACATTCCTTTATCTTGTAGGTGGAATTTCTACTAGTGTGTGTTTAAATCTCTTAAGTATTCAGCACTGGAATTTTACCAATGCCCAATGTGCTACAAGCCCTTTCATCTATATATGAGGAGTAGACAATTCCTATTGGCTAGAAAAAAAAATGGAAACTAAAGGAAAACGTAGCTTTTTATTGTTGTGTCTGTTGCTTCAGATGCCTATAGATCATAGGATGTCCTCTCCTCAGTGGAGAAGGGAGACTGTAGTCTCATTTCATTCGTACCTAAGCTATCAAAGTGTACTCAAGTAAAAGCCAGAATGAGAATCTTAACCAATGGGAGATTGTAGACATGGGAGGCTTGACAGGAGAGATTTTTCTTCCTGATATTCTTAAAATAGAATTCAGCAACCAGAATAATTCTGGACATTTTTGAACAACTGTTATCAAGAAAATAATAGCCGGGTGTGGTGGTGCACGCCTGTAATCCCAGCACTTGGGAGGCTGAGGCAGGAGGATCGGTGAGAGTTCGAGACCAGCCTGGGCTGCAAAAGTGAGCTTAAGGCCAGCCTGAGCTGCATAGCGAGACCCTGTCTCAAAAAGACAAAAAAAAAAAAAAGAAAAGAAAATAAGAATCTAGTATCTGATCCAGTGTGCCTTGCACCTTGAGTTTGGTTGTTGTTGTTGTTGTTGTTTTGATTTTTATCAGAAAATGAAAATCAGACCTGGAATCTACAACGAGCCAAGAACCTTAAAGTGACTATCGTTCCTTCCATTAAAGGTCAGTGTTGCCTAAGGAGATTCTTGTGTCAGGAAAGCTCTCATATAATGCATTACTAATGTCATCCTCCCAGAGGGAATCATTATGAGAAAACAAAAAATTATTTACCTGTAAGACAGAAGAATAGGAACGCTTTATTAAATACCTCTTAAAAAAAGATGGGAACTCAATTCACATTTATATACAGAAGACCCTTCCTAGCTTCCACTGGAGAATGATTGCAGTGAAAGACAGCTGCTTATAGATTGTGTCTGGGTGACTTCTCATATCTTTGCTGTTCTGAGTGAAAATTTACTGGGACTTATGAGTGGGTGTGATGCCTATGTTTATAGCAGCACAATTTGTAATAGCTAGGTCTTGGAAACAACCCAAATGCCATGAAGAAGGATAAACTAGGGACTTATAGAATAAATGGATACAACCTGAAACCATACTCATAAGTGAAATAAATCAGATCCACAAATGTAAACATCATATTGTCTCCCTAGTGTGAAAAGCTGAAAGAGTAAATAAGATTCAAAACGTACAATAGACATTGTAACATTGAAAGAAACTTCAAAGGGAAAGAGAAACTGGGATGGAGGGATGGAGAAAAGAAGGAAAGGAAAAGCATATTTATATGATAATTAAGATAGTTGTGCTACTAATTTCTCTTAGTTCATTGAAAAGAAAGATTTGTGCTAATATTGTTTGGACAATAAATGTCAATATCTTATACTCTGAGTAACTAATTTAAAGATAACTATATGCAATATGTTAACTATTGTTACCTTATTATCTTGTTTTGAGATTGTTTTCTCTTGAAAAAAAAAATGGGTATAATGGAGGGGAGCTGTTTTATCTCTGCTGTCCCAAGCAAAATCCTCTTTGAGGACAGCCTGACCTAAGTTGTTTCTCTCTCTTCAGGCTCTGTATATGTAAGATCCAGTCTTTTCAGTGTCTTCATCTTCTTGTCCTTCTACATGGGATGCCTGCTTGTTGTGTTTGTTCATTATGTGAGGTAGGTCAATGGTCTTCAGAATTGTGGACCCCCTTTGCCTTACGCTGTAATGGTAATAACATAGGCTTTCCAACTATTTGAATCCTGCTTCAAAGTACCTCTGTTGGACAAATTACACAGCCTTCTGGGCTTCAGACTTCTCTTCTGTAGAATGAGATAATCATCTATGTCACAGAGTAATATAACTTACAGTGTTTATGTAAATATCATGGCCATAACAAGTGCTGATATGGTGTTTGTCATTTTCCCACAGACTATGGGAAATGATAGTTCTTCTACATATGAAGATTTAGGAGCAGTTTTTAACCTTCTGTCAAAAAAGTAAATTAAATGCCTACAATAAATCTTGAGGTACAATAAACAGCAGAATAGTATGCTTTGATGCCACATTACTAGGTGACTTTCTACTTTTGTAGCACTAGTTTTCCACTAAAATGTTCTGGATAGGGGAAATGAAGACAATTGTGCTGTAATTTGTTCGAGGAAATTTATCATCCCAGGGTTTTTCAGCCCCTAACAAAAGAGTCTGTCCTTCTACAGGGCTTCCCCTTGAGAATTCCATTCTTTGTTTTTTCTCTCTATGAGCTACAAAAGAATGGCAGGAGGTTTTCAATAAACAAATGTTCTTTTTTCTCTTGAACATATTAAGAAAACAAAGCCAGCATCTGTAGAAAGATCCCTCTACCACTCCAGTGATACTGTGAGCTCTGTGATACAGAGCTATTGCTGGTTCAAAAAACAACTTCCTTCTGTGACCTATGTAGTGCTTTTGTATTGAAATAACTTCAAACATTCCACAGCTACCCCTAGCAAAATCTGGGAGAATTTTAGGACCAAATAGTTAAGAATAATGAGTTAGTGGGAATAAAATAGAAACCCAAGAGTCTATTAATAAAGAAAAGAAAAAAGTGACCTAATCACTCACAGCTATGTATCTAGTAAGTTCAACAAATTTATGAAAACGGGTACCCATTAGGGAAGGATGCCACTAGCAAAGACTGACAATAAAAGGACTTTCCCACAACAGAAGACCCAGAGCTGACAGATCCATTCATGGGGAATGCTGCAATTGGAAAATCACCTTTGTAGATAGCACAGTAAAGACTAGCTCAGGTTAGGAATCATCAGTGCCAGCTAAATCAGGAGGAAGGGCGATCAGGATGTCTGCATGGCCTTAAAGTACATCTTCACAAATTGCTTAGTAGTTGTAAGAGAAAACAGTGATAATAATTGCATTAGTAAGCTCTCCACTGCTGAGTAGAAATACCTCATATCCACAACCTAAAGAGAATAAGGGTTGTTTAGCTCCTGGTTTTGGAGGATTCAGTGTGTAACAGGCTGGCCTCATGGCAGGAGCATCATGGGAGAAGGCTATGGCTGAGGAAGATTGCTCTGTTTATGGCAGCCAGGAAGCAGAGTGGGTATAGTACCAGAGAGGAAGGGCTGAAGGAGCAGAGACAGACCAGTAGGTCACACATGGCTGTTCAGATGACTCCAGAAGTGCGCTTTGCTAATTGCCTGAGGGATTCACAGGTCACTGAAGTGGACAGTCTCCTCAAACTGTCACAAACCTGTACAGTAAAGAGTTGTACATATTGGCTGGGTGATCAACATTAGCATCATCAAAGGGAACGCTGTGAACACTGTGTGACACCTTGAGAAAGACATGGCATTATTCATGTAGCACTCTAGAAATGGTATTTTTAATCATGATTTGAGGCACAAAAGGTGTCATAAAAGACAAAGAGACTATATGTAAGTGTTCTAGGTTAAAAAGCTCTAAGGAGATATGATGACTAAAGACAATACCTGGTCTAAAATTGGCTCTCAGACTAGAAGAAAAATATGCTGTAGAGGACATTATTGGGCCAACTGACAAATGGAAATATATAGAATATATTTGATAAAGGCATCATTCCATTGTTAAATTGCTAAATATGATACCTGTGTTTATGTAAAGGAATGTCTCTACTTTCAAAATATTTAACTATAAAAGTCTACAACATATGCAACTTACTTTCAAATGATACAGCAAAATTTATAGCTAGGGGCCCAGCAGAATGGTTCAGTGGTCTAAAGTGCCTGCTTAGGAAAGCTTGGGCAGCTGCAGGGACTGCGGTTCAATCCCCGGCACCACATGCTGTGCCGGCCCTGCCCTCAGGGCAGGCTGAGCCGCCCATAAAAATAAAAACAAACAAACAAACAAAAGTTCTGAAAGAAGAAAAAAATAAAAAAAATTTAAAAAATTTATAGCTAGATAGACTGTACGTGGAAAAAGATTGATAAAAGTAAATGAGATACTAGGATGACAATAAGTGAATCTACATAAAGGATATATGGATGCTCTCTGTTCTTATTCTCAAAACTTCTTTGTAAGTTTGAAATCTTTTCAAATAAAGAGTTAACAACAGCCAGGTATGGTGTCTCACACTTGTAACTCAGCACTCCAGAGACAAAGGCAAGAGGACTGTGGGTTCTGTGTATCCACTGCACAGTGAAATCATGTCTCAAATAAAGTAAAAACAAAGACTTCAGGATACAGACAAACCTTGTACTTAGGAAGTACATACAAAAAAAAAAAAAAAAAAGGAAGTACATACATCAGTGGATTATTAGCTCAATTACTTTTATCGGATCATAGTCATTAACATTTAATAAATAGCTTCTCAGGGACAGCCAAATTAAAGCACCTGCAATTAGGCACAGGGGTCAGGGGTTCAATCCCCAGGCCTGCTGTGCTGACTCCACCCCTGGGGCACACTGACTGGGCATGGTGGCACACATCCATTATCCCAGCTCTTGGAAGGTTGCAAATAGGCAGATTATTATGAGCCTGATCTAGTAGTGAGGCCCTGAATACCCTGTAGATCCTTCCCTAAAATACAAACAAAAAAAAGAAAGAAAGAAAAAACTTCTCTGGAACTGGGGATATAACTCAGTGGAACAGCACCTGCCTCGCGAGCACAAGGTCCTGGGTTGAATTCCCAACACCAAAAAGAAAGAGAGAAGGAGAGAAAAAGAGAGAAAGAAAAAGGAGAAGGAAAAGGGACCTTCTCAATCGATGATCTCATCTTACACCCCTGACAATGGGACACTACTATTATCATCATGTAACAATAACATTGAAGCACAGAGGGTTAAACAACTTGACCAAGAATTCACAGCCAGCAAGTGAAGGAGCTGGGCAAACCGGCTCCTGATCTGTAGGTCTTAGGCAGGCTCATCCAGATGGATCTGGAGGAATCAAGGCCCAGGAGGACAGACAGTCCTGACCTAGGATCCCAACCAAATATGGGGCACTCTTTCAAGGCCCACCAAGGTTCCCAGTGTTGCCTCAGATGAGTTCTGATATTATAGAGAAGAAATTTCTTCCTTACATCTTTCTTAGGAAGACTGTGTGTCTTAGGAACACTGGTGTTCTAGATTTTAGAAAGCAGAATTACTTCTCATGTGCCAGCTAGCATGCAGTTAACATACAGAGACTGATTATCAGTCTCTCTGAAGTTATTATTCACTCAACTGAAGTGAGCGTCATTTTTGAAAGTTGCAGTTTAAAGCTTTGTTGAAACTTCTGGTTGCAAATTACATTGCTACAGTCAAATGCACAAGCATAGATTCCTTCCAAATATAGACAAACTGAAAATAGAAATCTGGAGACATATGAACCATTTGGCATTCTAAATAAAAGATTAGACTGAGCAAAAATGTTAATTGGGAAACTCTTCTTTCATTGAACTATGTGAAACAAAAATTTCTACACAGCCGTCTGAAATCAGTTCTCTTAGCATAATACCACTTACTATCCCATATTAATAATCCATGTGGAATTTATGGTATATATTATATAATTAGGATGAAAAATATTGGTAAGAAAAATGTTTCTTGCCCTGGGGAAGCTAGAAATCCAGTTTCCTTACATCATATTCTCCTGAACCTAAATACCATTCCTTTCTTTCCCCTAGTCTTTTCAAGATGTATTTATTGAGAACCTACAATGAATCTGCAGGCTGCAGAGCCAACCACTATATGTGAACCTTTCAAACATCTTGTCAGACACTAAATTCAAGCTGCCCAATCCTGAACGCTCATCCTTCCCCTTGATTCTTGCATCCATTACCCATTGTCACAGTGGGGCTGCTTAGCCGTAAAAACTCCAGCAGCATCCAGTAATAAATATTTAAGCTTGCTCACAAATCTGTGGATATCTGCAGTCAGCTCAGAGGCTTCAGTGGGACATGGTCACAGAACATGATCTGTGGGCAGTAGGTCAGCTAGGAGTAGGGTCTTCTGGTCTGACCAAGCTGCACTTGGTCTGTCATTGTCCAGCAGGCCAGTCTGGTGTTACTGTTTCTCAACAAGAGACAGTGCAAGAGTACAAAGCCCTTTTTGGAGGGATGGTCAGAAGTGTGTTTCCTCATTCTACTAGAGTGGGAATAAATCATAAAGTTAGCCTAGACTCCAGAGATACAGAGATACATGGCACCATTTGAGTAACGAGATACAACCATTTCACAGCTACCTAGTGCAGTTCTCCTTTGCTGCTTTTCATTTGATCACTGGATACTGCCTGCTTCACCCCTCTTAGGAAAATCACTTGATTCCTCTAATGAAGAAGGTTGTCAGTTTCAAAAGCTAAAGCAAACAGGTACAGAATCCTTTAATGCAAATACATAATACAAGCACATCATCTCTATAGGTCCACCTAGTTCTTTGGTGGTGAGTATCACTAAAGTTAGGGCACTTCACCACAGCCTTGTTTGCTAACTAGTGCAATCAGGTCTTCACTGCTCTCCTTGGTGATATGCTTCCGTCTATGGAACAAACATTTAGTAACCATTTTCTATGTATCAGATATTGCCCTAGAGCAGTGATGACAAATCTGTTAGAGACCAAGTGCCCAAACTGCAACCCAAACCCACTTATTTATCACAAAGTGCCAACACTACAATCAAACCTGAATACTGAGGTTTTAGCTTAGAAAAAAAAAAACTGTTAATCTGACACTTGTCTGCTGGGATAACTTGGCTCCTGTGCTGACAGAGAGGGTTCCATGAGCCCACTGCTGCACCCATGGTGGCTACTGCTGTCCTAGAGGTTCCAGGTAGCAGTGGTAGACAAGAGAGTCCAGGTCCTGCCCCATTATAGCATAGTTTTTTAAGAAGTTAATTTAATTTAATTTTGAAAATTATATTATTACACTGTTGAAGAGATTTTTTTTTTAAGTCTTGCTAGTGACTGGGGAAAATAACCTCAATGGTGTGACAGAGAATGACTGTGTTGGCAGTACCATTTTGGATTTGATGTGATCAGGAAAGAAGGCCTCTCAGAGCCAAGACCTGAAGTACAAGGAAGAGCCAGCCATACAGGGATCTGGGGAGAGAGTGACTATTAGAGAAAAAGGGAAGGGTGCTGAGGCAGGTCTGAGCTGGGTGTGTCTAGGAACAAAAGAGTGTAAAAGGGAAGCTCATCCACAAACGTGCCAAGAACAAGTGAGAAGTAAATCAAGAAAAATGTACCCAAGTACAAGCACTTCCAACCCCTCTAAACTCTCATGCAAAAGTGAAGGTTGATTTGGGAGAAGCAAATGTATACTACATTTTAACATTTTATAGACACTCCCAAGTGTATGTCTACTTGTGAAAAAGTTTTATTGAGAAAAATCATATATTATAAAATTCGCCCCTTTAAAATATACCATTCTGGAATTTCTAGTGTAATCACAGTATTACAATCATCACCACTGAATATCTAATTTCATATATGGTCATCACTCTAAAGGAAACTCTGAGTTTGACAAGATTAAACAGTACAAGCTCAATATGCAAAATTCTGTTGTATTTTCACATACAAGCAATGGACAATCTAAAAATGAGATTATGAGAGAATTCACAAAATTGTCAAAAATGTGATACTAAAGAATAAATTTAGGGCTGGCCAGATGGCTCAGCAGACTAAAGTGCCTGCTTAGGCAGATGCAGGTACTGGAATCTGATCCCTGGTATGCTGTGCTGGCCCCATCCCCAGGGCACACTGAGGTGGCCAATGAGACTGGACATGGTGGTACATTCCTGTAGTTCTGGCACTAGGGAGGCTGAAAATAGCAAGACTGCTATGAGTCCAATTTGTGTAGTGAGACCCCGTACACCCTGTACTAATTAAACAACAACAAAAATAAAATAAATTTGACAAACTAAGTGTATCATTTGTATGTTAAAAACTACAAAACATCATTCAAAGAAGTTTAAAACCCAAATAAATCATAAAAAGAAGGATTTTTTTTTTTAGTTTCTATGTTCATGGATTGGAAAATTATATTAAGATGATAGGGCAG